>CAEGAF010034054.1:0-13183 GCA_903067075.1 Micropoecilia bifurca | reverse complement strand
ACACACACACACACACACACACACACACACACACACACACACACACACACACACACACACACACACACACACAAAAGACGAGCTCTGAAAATGTTGTAGCTGTGCACCCAACTGAAAAAGTTGGAGCTGAAATCTATTATAAAGTCCTTCAGAGTGACAAAAAGTATTTGGGTAACTCAGACATCAACCTGAGCTCACCTGGCAGAGGAGACGATGAGCTGCGAGTCTTTGTAGGCAATCAGATAACCCTGGTTTTCTGGGTTCTGCACAGTCACCTGTTAGCGGAAGATGACAGAGTGAGACACACAAAGCGAAAGATTTAAAAAGGAACCAGGAACGTTCGGGTTTAACCCAGATGTCACAAAAGCCACCAACAAGTTGTTTCGACTGAGCCTTTCATCCGGTGACAAAAAGAAAATCTTAAAATAAAAAAATAAAATAAACCTTTTCTGTTCTCCACTCTCACTTTTTTGTACAAGTTTTGGGAAACTTGAAAAGACGCTACTTACACTTTCAAGCACTCTCAGACACCTCTCGGCTCCCCACAAAGATTCTACGAGTTTCTCCTTGTCATCTTCCTGGCTCAGGTTCTCCACACACTCTTTCACTGTGGCAGCACAACGCAAACGGCACACTTGACTTTTCTCGTCGTTAAACCACAGAGCAGAAGCAATCAAGCAGGAGGATCCAAAACACACACACATACACACATATACACACACACACACACACACACACACACACACACACACACACAGACCTTTATCCACAATATGGTCCAGGCCTCCTAGCAGCCGAAGTTCTTCTTTGAACCAATCACCTGCTCTCTTGGAGGTCAGGGATAATAGCGCCTCCATGGCGAGATGGCCCGTCTGCACGAGGAGATACGTTTGAGTTTTAGTTTGATTATAAATTTTATCTCGAATGTCAATGTGAAGCACAGAAATGTTTAGAAAAGAAAGAAAAAAATAAACATAGACATGCATATGTAGGATATTCTCTGGATTTGTAGCGTTTCATTCATCGCATTTCTGGAGAACTACGTAGATCAAAAATCACAATTCTTCAATAAGACCCTGAAACTTAGCAATCAAATTCATGACTATTATAACAGTAAGATGGAGGCAAAAGTTAGGTTAGACGTCAGAGTTTCCCCCAGTGTATTATAAGCCTGGCGGCCCGCCATGCTTAGCAGAGCAGATTTATTCCTATAGGATAGGTTGATAATAGATAGGTTTATAGTTTAAGCATGTAAACCCGACAGTTCGCGGACCAATCACACGGCTGGCGTCTATGCGCTTTGCCTTGCGCTGCCGCTCCTTTACCTCAGCGGGATCTCGCGCGCCTCCTTTCACTCGAACTGGACACAGGCTGACCTGTATGGATATTTACATCAACTTACTGTGAGTAATTATGATCCTTTGGAGAACTCTGGGTAAGACTTTAAAACCCGCCGTTAGCTCTAGTTGCGCAGCTCCAAGTGTCCCGCAGGAATAACTTCTTCAGGAATAACTAGCGAATTCAGAGGTCGCCATCTCAACACGTTGCCCAGCGTTTGGCTCTGTCTGTCTTCCCTGTAAAGTTTATGTCTGTGGTCCCGTTTGGTCGGTCCGAGCAGCGCTAACCTCATCATACAGGTTCAGCCCGTTCTGTAACGCATCACGCCGATTCTATATTATTTTATTATTTTTAGTATTATTTTTCCGGTTACACAATGCATCAAACCATTTGAAATGTGTTGTCTACTTAGAGTTAATGCCCACGGCCACACGGAGATCTGAGAAACTCGTCCCATAAACTCGACCAACCAGAATAGTTTCTGTGTCAATTATTAAAAACTCAACAGACACGGAATGGAAGAGCTACTAAAGCCACATTAGCAGCATTGAATTAAATCTCCCGTGTGTTGCTCATCTCTGCGTAGTGCAGCAGATTACCTCATAATGCAGGGCCGGTCCAAGGCTGTATGAGCAGAATTTGATTTACGGGCCCCTTTTGTTGCCAAAAATATCAGCACCTCTTACAGCTTCTGTGTTTGATTTAGTGAAATATGGGAGAAGAGAGTAGTTTAATTGGCCAGCCTAAAAAGGTATTTGTAAATTCAAAGATTAAAATCCCAGCATCAGATTGTTGCTATGGTAAGAAAACAATCTAACTATGAATATTGTTCTTTTAAGTTTTACAAAGTAAACGTGCCAACTCCTTAAAATCTTGGATCAAATTGTTAAACAATTTAAAATCTTTTAATTTATGTATGCCTAAACAATTGAATTAAATTTAACAGCATTGATAATCTCAATAAACAAGTGTTACATTTAGGTATCTGTGGTCTGTTTTAAAATATTAGTGTTTATGGGGCCCTTGAAGCCCTGATGGAGCTGCTGACCTAATTTGGATTAAACAGAAGTTCAAATTAGACTAGTTGTGGGTTTAAATAGCATTTCACTGGAGATATTTTCCCGTAACATATAATTAAACAGTAATACTTTTGCATTTCCTGTCAACTTAACATCTTTTAATACAAAAACACAGTGGACCGACTCAACGCCCCGACCACCGGGCTTAGCAAGTTTTCTGGGGGAAACCCTGAACTCACTATAACAATGTTGTCCAAATACTTTTGTTTAAAGCAGAAAAGCAAAAGTAATATTGTATATTGATTATTGTAATAATCCTCTTTGTAACATTTGTTATGATTTTTTTCCAGTCTGCTCTTTTATTGAGCAACGTTACTTTAGCTATGTGGATACAGGCAGATGCTTATAATTGAGGCTCTTGGTGGCTTTCACTTCAGGCCAGTAACCATAAGCCAGCATCTGCAAGAGAAAAACTTAAATGACAAAAAATGTATTTAAAAGTAATCAATAAGACAAGTGTGGCTACACCCTCTTAAGTCCCTTTTTGACTTTTTTTTCTCCATTTTAGTCTTCTCTCTGAAACTTTTGATCTACGGGCGCATACAATTTAGACACAGTTTTGCAACAGGTTTGAATGTGCAGTGTTTGGTTCAGAAACCTCTGTTTACAATGACTAGAGGCCAGATATTTTTCTGGATGATCCAGAGGAAGCATCCAGATGGTCATTTGAAAACTTCAGACTGTCCTGGACATGTGCTGGCTTGAGCAGGTGAACCTTGCTCACACTTAATCCTTGACGGTGTATGTAGGGTGTTACTCATGGTAACCTTTAAGACTATGGTCCCAACACAACAACATGTTGTGGTGTTGTTCATGGCTCTTCTTCTGATCATTTATTTTTTTGATGCAATATATATATATATATATATATATAAGTATATGTGTATATTATACAATAAATGTTATATAACATGTAACATCCAAATGTTAAAAAAGAATGTCATATATTTAGCAAAGTTAATTTAACTGTTTCAAAATTGCAATATTTCACAGAGTGAAGCGCCAAATCCACCATGATGTTTCTCATCCACTTCAACCTGTCAGACTTCATTATTAAGCACTGGTTGTGTGATTTGGTGAGCATATTTTTATACAGACGGTTAACATGTAGACAGGATCAGAATTCTCCATTTCAATGATTCCTCTAATGATCGGGTTCAGAATGACCTACAGAAGAAAATCAAACTTTGAAAACAAACTTTGACTTTGAAATTGAGGGCTTACGTCAGTTTAATGCTGTTTTCAAAGTCTCTCAGTTGTATCTGGGAAAGGGAATGATTAAAGCCAAGGTGCCAAAACAGATACCTCTTGCTGTGGCTTGACTTGGCCCTCACTTGCATCAGCAGATGCTTGATTTCACCACCAAGAATTGATCCTTCACATACAATAAGTGTGCAAAGGTTCTTCATACTGTGCAAGTGACAGGTTTTATTAGGATCATTATACAAGACTGTCAATTAAACTACAACTTGATGTCTTTCTACGTTTAACAAGGCGCAAAGTCAGAAATTCAGAACTAAACAAAATTTGTAATTTAGCATTATTTCTTTATTTTTATTTTTTAGAAATAGCAGGATTGTTTTTTCTGTAAATATATTTGAAGTCTGTTCCAAGTAAACAGGAACAGATTTGAGTTAAAATGACAGATTGGGAAATTAAAAAATTACTAAAATTGAAACAGGTATCTTTGCGGGTGGACTGGAGGAACTATCTGCATAAAATACAAGATCAATGACATTTTACTCATAATATTTATTTATAGTAGTTTTAAAGCAGGGCTGTCAGTGTTGCCAGCAACTGTGTTTTAAATAAATCCTTTTCTGTGCAATACTGATTGATTTTGAAATCCTTGTGAGCCATTGATGACTTAAAGAATAAAATGGAAAACCTAAATAGTATTACAATTTTAAGATGTAATTTAAGCTAAAACCAGCAAAGAACACAGCTTTTTAAAGAAAAATACTCTAGTTTAACATCATTCTCTAAGATCTGTAAATATGAAATGAATAGTTGCCCTTCTGCTTTTTGTAAAGTTACAGAAGGCTGACAAGGCAATATTAGCTAATTGTTTTGCTTGGCTTGGTAAGATGTGTTAGTAGTTTTATTTTATTTACAGACATGGTAACTCTTGAATGTTTTTGCAAAGGTCTTAAAACTTTAATTTTAAATCACTTATGCCTTTCTTTTAGTATCCAAACCATTGTTTTGTTTTCAGCCCCCCCCCCAAAAAAAAAAAGATACTCATAACTACCTTACATGATCCTGTTTATTTTTTATGTGAAAAGTTGTATGTGAGTTTGACCTGGTTTTGTCACTACATAGAGCTGCTTGATGGCACACAGCAGGTACCTGGTGTTTCACCGAAGTGTTTCTAGTTCAAGATTTGTATGGTGGAAAATTTTAGCGGTTTTGAAGCATCACTATGTCAAGGAGGTCAAATGTGACTTTAAAAGTCAAGACATGAGGAGCCTGCCGGTAGCGTTAGCCAATTCTTGTTATGTTTTTAGTTTTTTCACTGTGTTCAATCTCTAGCAGAAGCGTGGTTTTCACGGATGAGTCAGAAGAAAAAATGTGTTGCATACAAGGTCATCAAAACAACAGCTTCTTCTGTGCAACGCAGTGTTTGATAATCTATCAATTTGTAACTTAGGTTGACAAAGTTTTGAATTGTCTTCTCAAAAAGAGATGCAGTTTATAACATCTTCAAAAGTATTCATTGTTCATGTTCAACAAATATAAGTCATAGGGTAGAGTCTGATAAATATCTGTGCGACCTGGATACTGTTAAGACAGTAAAACTATAGTCAAGATAGAAGGATCAGAAATGCCTCCAAATCCATCATGACTTACTTCTAAACAAACACAATTAAGTTCTGAAGAACCCCTCCCGATTTTCTGACATTTAAAGTCGCCGACTATGTGCAGATCAGCCCGAAATCTTCTTGGACCTGGAAGCGATGTTGTTGAAACAATAGGTGCAAATTAGGAGTTGAGGTGTGCTCTCAATTAACAGGTTTGATTTTGTGAAAATCAAACATGTTTGCTCTGTTAGTGTTCATCTTGAAATATTAAGAGACATGGCATTTCCCTACAGCGTAGTTTTACACTTTCATGAGCAGCACAGAATAATCTCAAGTAATTTTGATCCGCAGTAGTTCGTTGTCACATCTCGGCAGGTAAAAATGCCCTTAGATGTAAGGCACCTTCTCTTAAAGGTGTGTTCTCTTAAAGGACTTTTGTTCCCTACCAAATTTGCATTCAAACACTAATATTATGTCATGATGCTCCAACTTCTGCCATCTTTTTAAATTTCATTCATGCATAGATAATTCTAAGAATCACTGTGAACCTTGCTCTACATATCATATGCTCCGAGTACCATAACCTGACATGTTATGGAACGAAATGTGAGTTTATCTACGAGTAAAGTGAAGGGCTGGCGGGAATGCTGTGGCAGGGGCTACTGTGAAAACATAGGACCACCGTCTTTGGCACGGCTGTGCAAACCTCCCTATCTCGGGAGCTGAATAGTTGTTATTTACACAGAGAGTCAGTGTGCCAACACGCAGCTGACGATCGTGAATCTGTTTGTCTTTTAGGGCTGTACGGCAGACGCCTCGTCTCTGGTGGCTGCAATGCATTTATGATAAAATAATCACAGCAGAGAGCTTCAAACCCCCACCCACAAAATCTCACACTTTTCATCAGAGTCGGATCATGCGGTCTGTTGTTTGATTTTTTTTTTTTTGAGGCGCACCTTTGTCAGAAGCTGATGCCAGGATGTGGTATTAGACTGATAGTCTGAGTGATGTTCAGCATATACTGGTGGGTAGATAAATAGCTTTGCTTGACTGTTGGTCAGTAAATATTAAATAATAATCAATATTCTATTCATACGCCTTCAACATTTTTAGCCTCCCCTCTTGCTCTGAACCCCTCTAATAAAATATAGCTTCCTTCAGAATACCCTAATTAGAAATGACTCCATCGATGTGTAGTTTAATCCGCATGCATCCAGCTGTTCTCTGAAGGCTTCAGAGGTTTGTTGGTGAACATCGGTGAACAAACAACATCATGAGGGCCAAGGAATAAAGTTGTTGACATTAATAGGATTAACACTCCTCTCTGCGAAAAAGAAGTAGAGTATATTGTGCTGTGCTAACCTAAAAATAATTAGTCAACAACCCAAACTGACAAGGGGTGTGTTAGAGATCGCATTAGGATCAAAGGGTCCATCAAGAGAACCGTGTAACTCTGGAAGAGAAACCCAATGATCTGGTGTGAGTGTCATTAACGGTTAGAAAGCAACAAGAAGTTATGTTTGTAGTTTGCCACACCAAACCAAACATTTTCTCTGTTCGCTAAACACTGGCTGTTTAGCGAACAGAGAAAATGTGTGGGAAACAGATGCCTTGTTCACATGAGACTAATTTTGTTTTTTGTTTAATTCCAGTGTGAGATGAGGAGTGGAAGATTTACACGATAACACTTCATTTCAATCTGAACACATCGTCCACGCAGTGAAGCTTGGTGATGGAAGCATCATGTAGTGGGGATCGTTTTCTTTAGCAAGGCTAAGCTGTTAAGAAAATGGATGAATTTAAATATAATGCAGTCCTGGAGGAAAACCTGTTGGTCTGCAAAAGACTTAAAAGTGTGGGTGGTTGAGCTTCACTGTGTTTATGTGCTCAAAGTACACCTAAATCCAAGTGAGAGTTTGTAGAAAGAATAGAAAATGAACGTTCTTAGATATTCTGTTACAAATGAACAAAATGTCAGTCTAGTTTGGCAAAGCTGGTCGAGACATGGCCCCAAAGGCTTCTTAACCTTGTGTTTGTCTGTCAAATTAAATCTCATTAAGATATGTTTAAGTTTGTGGTTGTGTTCTTGAATGATAAGGGTCAAGGAGTATGAATGCATTCTAAACAGAAGTTTGACAATGTTTGACTGATACTTGGTCAGTTATAGCCCAAATTTCTGAAGTTTTTAAACATCAATTTGAAGTAGACGATTTGACACGACTCTGTCGTCTTTGTTTCAGGAAGCTCATATGTATCTGTACAGAGACGTTGGACGATGATCTCCCGGGTTTTTCTGCTTGAGGCTGCTTTTCGTTGAAAGTATGGAGGTCATGTTTCAAACCTTTGGCAATGTTATGCTTTAGTCCTTTAAGTCATTATCCTACCTGCTTGCTCTGTGTGCAGAATAAGCACTGCATCAGATCTGCTTCGGTGAACCCTCCTTTTAGCCATCGTGATCAGTGCAGCAGTTTTGCTCTCCAGTGTCTCCTCTTTGTGCACAAAGCCAACTTGCTCCTCTGCAGACACAATGGGAGCTTTCTCCGAGGTCTTCTGGGTAAATCTGAACGCGGAATAAACTAACGCCATCTGAATTTGAAGTGTCGTGTGGCCATCTTCTTCTTTCGCTAAGTTTCTTTAATAACTTCCTTTGAACTAAAAAAACATTGATTCCTCGCTGATGTTGTCATCTCATCTCTGCAGAAATCGATTCTCGCTATCTGCTGCTGCTTTAGCTGATGTTTTCTCCTTTTTTTTTTCCTTTTAAAACCCAGGTTGTCATTTTCAATCAGCTGGTCATTAATTATTGAGGCAGCACAGGTTGACAAGACGCACATCCTGTCTTGTTTGCCAGATGATTCATCTGCAGCCAGAATGCCCCGACGTATAATAATGTAACGTGTCTGTGGGCTCCTCTCTCCCAGGAGGGTATGAGGTGGTAGCTCTAACCCACAGTTAAGGACAAAACCTCTGTACTACTAATCAGCTTAATGCTGGCTTATTCAAAGGCCCTCTTTCAGACCGAGCAGCTGCTGTCAGCCAGTTTGAGTAGAGGGTGTGACTGCTGGCAGAGCTTGCTGATGCAGAGAGACCGGTTGGTGATTAACAAACGTCAGTAGACTTTGGAATCTGGGGAGCCCAGTCCACTGGCTTTGTCTTGTGAAGGTCTACCAGGTGGCTCCGTCATGCTCCCTGTCTTCTCCCTTTTTTTTTTTTGCTCCTACTTCTCCTCTGGGTTGCAGAGCTCCAGGACAAAAAAGTTCAGACATGCCTCACATTTCTAGACCCCCTCATGGAGGCTAGTTGGCAGCTTCACCAAAAAGCAGTAGCTCTCTCCATTTGTTTTTTTTCCTTTTCTTGGTGCATGCTGCCTGCTCTGACCTATTCTTCCCTTCCCTCAGAGAAGGAAAATCAAGCAGTTCTTCAAAAATCTCCTGATGTGTGAGATAATGTTTCCAAGAAATGAAAGGACTAAAGCAGAGCAAGCCTGGCGAGAGTGGGAGATGTTTTCTGCTGAGCTGTGTGGGCAGACGGCTCGGGTACACCGCCGTACATCTGGCAGATAGATTTCTGTCAGCAGCTCTCCAGTGACAGGCTGCCTGCCTTTCAGGAAGAAGATCAGATCTGCGGGTCCATGTTGTGAACACCTAAGCATACATAGCCTGCTCCTAAAATGGCTGCCCTTGAAGCTCAGCTCAGAGGAGGATCTGAGCTGCTCAGGCGCTGTTTGCTGGGGCCCCAGCTGACTAGATGAAAGGAGTTGCGCAATCTCCCATTAGTTCGATGTGGCGCAGAGACTTACTGGCTGAAAAGACACAGCCAACTGTAAGGCAGATGGTGGGTTGAGAAGAAGGGCTTTCTTCCCCACTTCATGGCTGTATTCTTCTCTCCTCCTTCCTGAAAGGCTTCCCTTGATATCCATGTCAAGGAACCTTGTGTTGGGAGCCAACTTTATTCAGAACAGGAGCAAACTGCCAGGAGTTGGGTGTGGACATGTGATGTGGCTGTAACCTGACCCCTGGACAACAATGGATCCACTGGTTGCTCAGGGACATGCAGGCAGTTGGGCTGGTTCACTTGCAGTCCTCCACTGGCCGGTCTTTAGGGTTTGGGAGGTTGGATGGGAAGATTAGTTTCTCTGGTTAGATCAGATTAAACGTTTCACTTTTGCAAATCAACTACAAATAATAATGTTCCGTTCTAGATCATTGTACAACGAAGCCCAAAGTAACTCATGGCAGATTTAGACTTGCTTTTCAACCAACAACTTTGTTTTTTAGAGGAAATGCCAGACGTCTTCCAAATAATAAGACAATGTAGCCGGTAAACATATATTTTTTTTTAAAAAGAGAAATTTTCTATTTAAACTTTAACAGTATTGGTATGTCAAGAGTTGTTTATACTCTTCTCCAGAAAGAATAAAATCCCTTTTTCGGCAGCTGAACCCTTCTTATAATTACTCACCCCCTTTTTTTTTACTGTCTCAGTTATAGCGCCATTCATTAATAGTTACACCTCTGTTTCGGATCTGTACAAAAGATTTAAATAAATTGTTGCACTATTTACCGAAGTTCTTGAACAGTAACCTTACTTTAATTGGCAGTTCTATCGTCTTTCCCATTTTGAAGAGCAACTGCGTCATTAGCCTTCAAGTCGGGTCACATTCATACTCAAAGGTATAGGGAATTTTGTATGGGTTTTTTCATTGTCTTTAACAGTGTTGCCAATCCAGTGGAGGTGACTGTCCAATTCAACATTTTTGTGATCCTGTCAGTCTCAATGAGAACCACACACTCGTTCCTATTGCAGAGTCTTTTTCAAAAAAGTATTTTTGGCAGCTTGATGCAATTGGGCAGACTTTGTTCTTCACTGCAGAGTTTTTTTTGTGTGTTTTTTTTAATTAGATCACATATTGCAGAGATAGACTTTCACACACCCACCTCTTGAGATATTTTATTTTATCTCACCAAATTGTCAGGTATGAAAGCTCTAAACTCGCCATCAAACAATACTTTTTACTCAGTTTCAAAGACACTACTCAAGGTCGTACGTTTTTGTGGTGGAGTTTTTAACTGTGACTTGTTTAAAAATAAACAAAAATAATAATCAGAGGAAGAAAAGTGTTGGATTTTCTTAAGGTGATTTGTGCTATACATGCTAATCTTTATACTCGGCAATCTCAGTAGATCCAAGTAAGATCCTTAAGAAACTGACAACAAAATGTGTAAAAATTGTCTGCATTCTTAAAGGACACTTCCCTTTTTGGAAAAATTTACCTGCTCCCGCGATTTAAAGTTGTACTTAAAAAAAGAAGTAGTTATTACAACACAAAGGTCACCTAAAGTGTGTTTGAGTGACAACCAAAGAAAACAGCAGGGTTTAAATTAGTCCTCAATTCATGTTCTGTACATGAACCACCATGTTGACTCCTGTCATTGACAACAATAAATTACCAAAGAGTGGCATTCACATTTTGAGCATTTAATCTTCTTTGAATGCATGCAAACAGTTTGGTCTTTGACTAATGGAATAATCAAATGAGCTCTTGCTGCATGGAGAAACATACTTTAGAAACATGGCTTTTTAAATCTTTGCAAATGTTGTAGTTTGAAGAATGCATATGTTTTTTTTTACATTGAAGAATACAGACTTGTAGCATAATATGCTACATTAAAATGTCTTCCCATAATAGAAACAGAGAGACGGAAAGTGGTTTCAAGAATCGTTCTAACACCGTGTTCAGTGTGTTTGTATACAGCTTTTCATGTGTTCACTCTGTTGTGTTACTTTTTGTGCTTCTTTTAAAGTTTCTTCTAGGTTTGGGTTTCTTGAGTCAAAGTAGGGCATCCTCCACTTTTAGAACATCAGAAGGTAGACACTGTTGGCCGAGATTATAAACACTACATCCTGACCTATAGAAATGGCATAAGTGGTGGTTGTTTGTATCCTGTGAGAGTTTTAGTTCATAATGTGTTTGTTATAGATCTATGCAGGTTCGCTGCCATCTTNTTGGCTAGTGTCTCTTGATCAGTTTGAAATGTTGCAGTTTAAGCTGATTAATGCGTTGAAACAGTCAGTCACTCTTTGTTTTTGTCTGTCAATGCAGACAAATGTATTAATGCATTTTATTTAAGTTTATTGAGTAAAAAAAAGTATTTAATTTTAGCAAAAATTAAGACGGTCTACAAAATGATGCTTAACTAACCCCCTTTTCTCTCCAGAAGAGGTTATCTTGCAGAATCGTCAGGGATCTACCCTTAGACATATTTCTTTTTTTAGTGTTAAATCACGACTGTACTGCAAGGTTCAACATTTGCCTCTTAAGCCACTGCATCAGGGAAACCTCTCCACCACATACTGTACAGCTCATCACCAAGCATGCAGCTGTGGATTTTAAACAACCCAACCCAGAGGTGTCTGGTCGCATTCTGCCTCTCTACGATGTGATGCCCTGGCTAAAATACAACCAAAGGAAATATTTTTCACCTGGCTTACAGTCTAGCTCTCTTCTTTGCCAGATTGTCTATCAACCCTTAAAATGTCGCAAGAACGTAAAACTGCTAGCTTCCATTTTTCCAATACATGTCAGAATAACAAATCCCCTTTCCCCAAAAAATGTAAAGAGTTCATTTCTTAGTTGATTCATTCAATCTTCAGAGCAGTTAATGCAATCAGATGGAATACTCTGCTCTAAATACTGAGCTCTGAAGCTGCTCTCCAGCTGTTGCTTATCCCAAGGTAAAAAAAAAAAAAAGGGACAAATCAACCCATAATCCCTCCTCAGTCCCTGCATTGTTCTTGGAATAATGCTACGCTGAAAAAAAATGGAACCTGCAGCATCTGCTGAATCATCCCCTCTGCCAACTCTTGTTTGACTACTAGAGTTTACTGACACATCTAAACATGTCTGAGATTTCAAGATACTTCATTATTTTTTGGTACTTGCTTCTATTGGCTTATGTTGTGAAAAGTCAAATATAAGGTTTTAGCAAGAAAACTGTTCTTAAGCTGATTTTAAAAATAGTTTTTCACTTCTACATTTTTTTGTTTTTAAAGAACATTTAGAATTATCTCATTTATTCTGTGCAAAAGCATGTCAGCGTCTAGCACCTGATTATTCATTGTTTGAACCAGGAAGCATTAATTATAGCCATCCAGGATCAAGACTTAGCCCTTACTTATAAAAAACCATGTGATGTAGATTTAATTCTTGTTGAACTTGCCGTCATCTTCAATTATTAAGTGAAATTAGTTAAATGTATGTAGCAAAGCAGGGGGCACTAATGATTTTCCTTCTTTGTCTTGCAGGTTTCCCTGATTTTTCCAGGGAGTTCTCCCCCTTTTCAGTGATGGAGGGGTTGCAGTGTGATGGCTGTGACTTCCGTGCCGAGTCATACGAGGACTTGAAGACACACATTCAGGAAGTGCACACTGTTTTCCTGCAGCCATCAGATGCAGATGAGTCGGACTCCCTGAGAGGAGAGGATGAAGAGGAAGAGGAGGAAAATGAATATAAGGAAGACAAGGATGACAAAGATTACATTCCTCCTAAAGCTTCAATAAGTATGCCCACCACAATCAGATGCTGTCGTTATTTTGTTTAGGATTAAGAAGCATTTCTTTTCTCTGTTTCAGAGGCCTTGTAAGTGATGATGCATTTTAATGAGTAGACAAAGAAATGCATTTCTCTTGCAGAAAGAAAATGTATTATATTAATAAAAACTGATCATAAATATTCTAAAATATATCTTCAATACTTGATTTGATTAGATTTTTTTTTTTAGGTCGCAACTCTTCTAAAGGGCCCAACAAAACGTCACAGAAACCAACTACTGAAACCCATCTCCCTTTTTACCAATGCCAGTTCTGCGTCCGTTACTTTCGGTCAAAGTCATTCTTGAGAAATCACACCAAAAAGGTCCATAATGTCACAGAGGAAAAATCGGATGCAAGAGTCTCCTCAGACAA
>CAEGAF010034046.1:0-12235 GCA_903067075.1 Micropoecilia bifurca | reverse complement strand
TATTGTAATGCCCCTTTTTATCCTTATAAAAAAAGACAAATAGAAAGACAATAAAACAAAATCTTAAATGTGCATCAACGAACAAGTATGTGTGAAAAGAAACTTAACCATGTGCAAAATTTTCCTTGCTGACTCGCTCCTCGTACCTCCTCTGCCAACCTTGGAGCTCCACACACCAACTATTGTTCAAATCACTTTGAATGATGATCTCAGCTCTCGCTTATACTTCTCTTCCCTCTAAAGTCCTACAGGCCCAAACTCTGTGTTCGCAGCCAATTAGAAATGAGACAGTGAGAATTCAAAGGGAGCCCTTCCCATTTATGAATCAAATTTGTTCCATACATGCATTTGCCATAGTTTGCGGATCTGCATTAGGCCGTGTTTAGATGAATTTGCATTCATGTGTGACCGTGTGTCTTCAGGAAGGGTTGAGGTATTACATGCAGTGATGGTGTGCACATGACCGTATGTGGGTGTGTGAGTGGTGAAGAATTATGCCACTGTTCCCCTCATCAACTTAGTTTACAGAATGTTCACTTTAACCTGATGCTCTGTATGTATACATTCATGTCTTGGGAGGTCTGGATTTATTAATCCGCCCTGTGTATTTGTTTGATGGACTTGTTGGATCACATAATGTGGAGGAAATGGTAATCAAAATGTTACTTTGCTTCATCGACTGTTGCTTGGAGAGCTTATTATGAGCCGATGGTCTTTTCATAAAGCCATGTGGATGGAGGTTAAAGCCCTTCTACCATATTGATTTCACCCTGTAACTCCACTTCATTCACAAAGAGGAAAAAGAAAAAGCTGAAAATGTTTGGATCTACTTTGACACACAAGACGGTGTTATGTCCAGGGACAACAAAAAGCTTAAATTACGACATGACGCCCAATCATAGTCTGATTTTTTTTCCCCCACAATATAAGGCAATTTTGACAGAGATTCAAGTTTTAATATCAAAAGGAGATAACAACTGAAAGACTTTATTTGCAGCACACATTCAGAAACATTAAAATGATTTCACTCCAAACATAATTAGCTTTATTAGTTCCTGCTGCTTAGCAATCATTGTTAAAATGTCTGTTTAGATTGTGCATATCTGGTCTGTGATTGATACAATATGTGCCTCGATAACCTGCCAACTATCCAGTTCATCTATTTATCCATTGTCCATAGCCTCACATCCTTCCAGAGTTTCAGGGGGGCTTGGGGTGAGAGGTGGGGTACACCCTGGTCAGGTTGGTGGTCCATTACAGGGCAACACAGAGAGACACACCCACACCTACACACACACACACGCATACCTACATATCTAAGGACAACTTAGAGAGACCAGCCCACTGTAACTTTTGCAAGCAGTGAGAGGAAACCTGGAGAGAACTGATGCACACATGCAGCAGAACATTCAGTCTCCGTCCAGATCGACCCCAGGGTGGGATTGGAATCTAGGACCAGGTTCTGGCTGCAAGACAGAATACCAAGCACAGTGCCACCCACTGTCCAATGCATTTTGAATAAATAGACGTAACACAACAAGACGATCCGATTCACCACTTACCTCATGAAGAGCAGTGTGAGTTCTTAATGTTAAGGTAAACAGAGCCTGACTTGATGTGCAATATTACAATATGAAAACACATATTAATGGAATTGTAACTGAATATTCCTCATTTAAAAACTATTTCTCACAAAAGGGTGTTGTTCAGACCAACTAGTGCACTTTTTATATGTGTGTTTGCAATTCCGAATAACAACCAAGCCTAGAGCAACAGTGGAAAAACCTGCCATTCTGCAGATGTGCGTAATGCCAATTCATTAATCCACCAGTGAGTTGCAAAATGCATTCCTAACATTATCAAGAATAGAACACAAAATTACCTTTTTAAAGAGTTTTCTTTTAAAACGTCAAGCTTTGGAACTCCCTGAGGCTTCAACGCTGCTGTAAATTAACACATGTGGCACTTATGAAAGTTTTTACTTATTAAAGAAACATAAAAATATTTCCTCCACATATTCTATTTGAATTTCAAATGTTACTTTCAGTCAGAACATAACACATGTTGACCGAATCAACAGATTCCCTTAAGCCTGTCTGGGGTATGAATATTTTCAGCCCATAGACACGTACATTTAAGATGAGATGTTATGGCCTTTCAGAACAATGTTTCAACAAGAAAGCCAACAGCCTCCATATATGGGACGCCCACTTCATCCTGGCAGTGACAGATTATTTAATTTTAAATAGTCACATTAACACAACCCAAACTCAGTACTTGTACTGGACCTGATTCACCACTGCTAATGTAGTTCAACATCCAAATCTATAACACAATGACTTGATCAAAGCACAAATATGTAGAAATTACCAAATGCCCATCTCCATTCAAACAACAGAGCAATATACAGTTTATAAGTATTATAAGAACAAATGCATATTCAGGGATTCTGATCACTTCTGAATCATTTTCCCACCAGATTAAGTCAGTGTGATCATTTCACTTTCTTAAAGTTCTCAATTGTTTCATGCTTGTCTCTCCTCTTTTTTTGCTTCAAATGAACTGGGGTTTGGACCTATTCCACAGAAACAACAAAACTGATGTTAGAGAGAAGCTTTGGATGCAGTGTATATGTATTGGTTTGATTAAAATTGTTTAGTAACAGTTTTATAAATGAAGCCACAGGCCAGATAAAACACAATTAAACAAGCTGTGAGTGATTATTTACACAATATGCTTTAACTTAAGCAGGTCCAGTATTTGTCCAGAACAATAAACACATATGGAGCGTCACAGAATCGGGAAAAGAAAAAAAAGAAGCTAGTTAGATGTTTTTACCCATTTGAAATGTTTCCTTTTATATTATCAATTGTCAAACACATTTTTTACAAAAACTGCAATTTGTTTTTTAAAATAAAGTTATTTCCTTTTTTAATTCAACATTTGTGTCAACTTTTTTTGTGAACAAAATGTTGTACTTGGTGCAACAAAGAGAAAAGAAAGTGAGAAAAAAAGATTAAAGATTTGGAAAAGTTGACTGATTCTGGAGAGGAAATGTACAAGAGCCGGCCCCTGTCTAAATAAATGCTCTTTCTCTTCTTAAGTTTCCAAAGCAGAAAGCACAGAAAATGCCAAGAAGATGCCAACTCGGAGAGATTGGAAAATGTGAGGTGGAAACTATGTCTGGCTACAAGGGACACACCTAAATCTGGCTTGATGGACATCATGGTTTTACATTTTGGAGCAGAACATGTTGCACTTATACCCTTTTTCTTTGGATTACATTTAAGCACCCATACCCTGACTGTAGCTGTAGCTATGTCACAATATCCAACATACCAAATGTGTAAATATTGACTCTGAAGTCACAGAAAACAGCAGATTTTAGAGCACTATGTGTGCAAACCATACAGGAGTAACCATTATAATGATGCACTCCATTGGTATTCAGAAGTTGGATTTTCATGTACAAAGCAGGAAATACCAACAGTTGACTCATGTCTGCTTAGTCAGAATCAATACACAAAGTTTTTGAACTTTGACAGCGTGAATGGGTTTTTACGACAACCAAGAAAAGTACCAAGTGTGGTAAAACAATTCATGTTGGGTGGTTTGAGTCAAAAGTTACTTGCTTTACCTTGAGCGGATTCTATGAATCTTTATAAAGTCAGAATAAGGTGAATAAACCACTTTTTTTTTTTAAATGAAGAATATTTGGTGGTTGATTTTCTTTTTTTTTTGCTGGGAGTAGGGGGCAAGAAAGAATGTCCTATACCTTTTTAACAGTAAGCTGGAGGCAGTTCTAACCCCTTAAAAGAGGAACTATAATGTAAAATCAACTTTTTCTAACTTTACACCATGTTATGGTGTTCTTACCGCATCAAAAACCTACGTTAACTGTTGGATTGATTCTTTTATGTATATTTGAGAAATCCTTTAGGCTCCTCTGGCAACCATTCAGCTATGCAAAACGCCTGGTTGGACCTCGCTTCACCTTCAAGATGAAGCTATTCCTTGCAGCTGCAGTTTCCAAACTTTAGAACCTCAGCATCACAGAGCAGCCCTCCCTCGCGTCTCCTCCTTCGGCTCCGTCAGACCAGCCAGCAGCAATTAGCAAACACCAGGTGGAACTGCGCAACACCTGAGCTCAATATACAAACTATTTCTCAGTGAAATGCTGTTAAAAAGGTTGTTAAAGGGTTAATGGAGAAGTAATGTGATGACCTCCTGAAGGTCCAAGTTTAGGAAACACTGCCTGGAACATGGGGTCTTCAAATCTGAGCTTTGAGGTCACATGTCCTGTAACTTTTAGATATGTCTCTGCTTCCACACAAATGACTCAAATAATGACGTCATTGGCATGGTTGTGAAGAACTGGACTTATACTGAGGAGTTGATTCAGGTGTGTTCCACTCTGGATTTGAACTTAACCGAGAAAAACTCCATATGTGATCTCTAATCACTCAAATTGATAACCGCAGTCCTCTTCTTCCTCTGGAGGACGAGCTGACATACTGTTCAACAGTCAGTACAGCATTGCACCCTATAAGGACTGGTCAGATGTCTCTACCAGTCCCCTGTGTGTAGCCTTTAAAAACTCAAAACTAATCTTTAATCCAGTTATGAGTTCTTAGTGGCCTTCCTGGCTGTTAAAATTTATTTTTACAGAAATGAATGAACAACTTAAACTTTGAGTCCTCGGTATTTTGCATCGGCATCTAACTAAAAGAAAGTGACCAAGAATTTAAAAGGAATGAATATGTGCATAAGCTATTCAAATGTTCAGACCTTAATATTTAAGGGTTGAATTTATGCGAGATTGTGTGCATACTGCTAAAAATATTTATATTTTCATTCGTTACAGCACTGTTCACATTGTTGTTGCACAGCTATTAATACTTTGACAAGACGATCTGATCTTAACTGTGCATTCGCCAACAACTTTTAGATCTTTGTTTATATGTGACATTATGTTTATGACATTTGCAAAAGAACATTCTTGATACACGCACGTATTTAGAAAGTTTCTTTGCTTGAAATCATAACATAACTTGTTCTTAATGTTAATTCTCAGTGGAGTTATTGAAGTTACATAAGTCAAATTTGGGGCATTTATAAAGATAGCATTTTTGCGAAGGTTGTATTCGTTCACTATGCAGACAAACAGCTTTTAGATGCTTTTTGACCATAATATTTTGTGGAAGGAAAGTGAAGTGGATAGACAGCAACCTAGGGGGCGCTCTTTTTTTAGTATTCTAATGCTTTGTTATTTTATAAAGCTTTAATAAGTCTAAATTAACTTTGAGGAAATAAAAACAAATAAATCCATCACGAAACACTTAAGACCCATCAGAAGTCCACATGAATATAAAAAAAAGAAGTTGGTGTCATGATGATGAAAATTATTGTCATTAATATAAAATCCTAGTGTCTGGATTAGAAGTGTAGTCTATGAAATTATGAAAGTATAATGGAGATTTTATTCATATATTACATCTTTCTTAATAAATTTCCTGCTGGCTCTTTGTGGCAAGAGTTTTCACGCTCAACGTCATCCATCACGAACGGCTCCATCAAATAAAAGCCCCCCACCCCAGAGGATCGTAATATCTGGATCTCTGCTCACCTGCAGTAAAATCAAAAGTTTTTAAATCGCATCACTGAAATTGAGAATGGGACAATTTCCATAAAATGAATTTATATTTCTGAGTTGCCTTGAGATTTTTTTTAAAGGAATAGATTTCATTTAAGAGGGTAAGGAGGCCAGGGGAACGAATGTGAGATACTGTTTAATGGGAAGCATGACTTGTGAAGAGTAAATCTGGTTTCGGTTTACATGCTGCCTGGCCACTGGTCCTTCCATATGTCAGTTCAGCATTTATAGATTGTACATACTGACTTCAGCTCGCAAATCAACAGCCTTTCTGCCTTTTTTTTGCTCTAGAATCCCCCACCTGCTGTCTCTAAAGCCCTTGTGTATGATTGGAACACAGAAGCACACACTGAAAGACTCTTTGTTTCCTATTAGATGAGAATTTAAAATGTGGCTTTCAAAACTTTTAGGCTTTTATAAAAAGTACAGACATTAATCTGACATGTTCCAGCTGCGACATAGTGCACTGGCTGTCAAGAAAAGGGGGAACAACAGAGTTTTGGTTAAAAAAAAAAAATATGTGAAGCTTTATGTTTGTACTGTTACGGCACAACAGTGTAAACAGACAGAAATATTACTCAGACTGTAAACTAATCCACTTTGACTTTTAATTGAAACTTAATTTAAATTAAACTTTTAATTCATCCATTGGGATGATGTAATTAAGAATTAAAATTAGCAGTTGACAAACAGTTGTTTATTCTTGCTTAAAATTGACAAAAAAAATGTGCCTCAAAACTAAGCCTTTTTTTTAAAGGTGCTCTTGTATTGTCAGTGAGAATGAGGTCAGGTAAAGAAGGGGCCAAAACCACCATGGAGCTAGTTGAGCACTGCTGTCCTTGGATCAGACCTATTTCTCCATGAATTAGTGATGAAAGAAGCAGTTGTTCAAAAACTGTTCATTTCCTTTTCAATTGGACTCAAACAGAGTGGAATTAATGAAGCAGCATCACATTTTCTCAAGGCTTCTGGAGGCAATTTATACCGGTTCCTTCCGATGCTTTCTTATTCAACAATCTAACCTGCATACATTAATGCACATCACGTGCTATGCCATCATTAATAGAAATCAGTGAGTTATTAGTATGAACATTTTATGAAAAACTAAACTGCATGATTGAGTCATCTTATGTTGAGCAGTCTTAATGAGTGACTGCCAGAACAACAGCTTTGCATTTTGTAAGCATTTTTTAAATCCACATTTCATGTTAAACATCTGAACAAGAGTCATAGCTGTGAAAAGGTTTCCACGACTACATTTGTTGAAGACTTACTTCACTTAAGTGAGACTTTTTATGAAAAAGACCATTCTTTTCTTACAGTTAGTCAACTGCAAGATAAACATCTCCCAATATATGAGGTAAGGCCAAAGATAGTAGAGAAAACCTTGGAAATCCATGGGCGTTATTCTGCATGATGTCATAATTTTGACTGAAATGAATCAGAAAACTGACTTCTGTATATTTTACACTCTGACCAAGTCGTTGGCATCAGAACTCCATCGTGATATTTAATTTGGCTGAAATGATAATCCCCACAGATGATGTTCCTGAAACATGCAAGACATCATCTTTACTGGCCTTTCTGTGTTATTATAAAAAATATATTTATTTATAGACATATCAGTATGTCAAACTGTACTCTGTAAAGTATGATTTGATATTTTAAAACTCTAAGATAGCTTCTACACCAAATGTGACATATGAACAGATCTAGAAATCTGGAACTGTCTCTCCATCTCTCTCTGAAAACTTAAACAATAGGGTAGGAAAATGTCAACAAGGTGACTTGAGAAACAGCACTGAACAGATTTGGCCCAGACCAGTTCTGATTAACTTGATCAAGATTTAGTTGCAACCAACAGCTCTGCTGGGATTTTGCCACTGAGCAGAGAAACTGGATATTCAGGTCCAGAGGTCCAGAGGCAAGGTCATTTTATTCATATAGCACCTTTTCAGCAGCAGAAAGTGAAACCAGACTGAAGCCAAACCTGAAGCTGCTTTTAATTCCATCTGAGCTGTGGTAACTCAAAACACTATTCAGCTATTGAATTCTCTTGAATTGAATAGCATTGAATTGAATTCTACTGAATTGAGTTTATGTTTGTAAGACTTGTTTGTCTTATAAACTGTCTTGATGTGACTTTTGTGACAAATTTATGCTAAATTGACAGATTATTATTCAGCTAAATAACATTTTTGTTATGTTTTTGGTATACATTGTTTAGTTTTCTGGTATTTCAAAAGGTTAGACTGTGTAGTAATAAGTTCATTAGTAAATAAAAAATATTTTTGAATGAGTTATTTCATGCTTTTAGAAACATGAGGGTCATGGGTATGAAGAAAGTATATTCTGAGGTGAAAATTTACTTTACTTCGGAAAGCACAAATATGAAGGACTTTAAAAACTTACAAGAATGAAAATTGTATTATGGAAAGCATGAAAAGCAGGGTGGAATTTATTGGTGACTCAGAGTTAAGGTGCTGGGCCTTTCAAAAGCCAAAAAGCTTTGGAAGTGTCATTTTTTCCTGCAGCTATTCTGTAAAAGCAGAACATGTCTAATAACTTTGAATTGAAAAAATCATTTTCAAATGAGAAATGCAGGAAAGTGGTTTCCAAAACAATCCAGATCACCAGGCAGTCTCCGGAGAATGAAACCCTAGAGAGCAGCCAGTCAGTGACCTACTGGAACAAACCCGCAAGCTGCTGCTATAAAAAATGAAATCAGACAAAAGGTTTTCAGCATCTTGGAAAAGTATTCACCACCCTTTAACTTTTCAGTTTGTTGCGTCACATTCCATTCACAATAAATGCATCTTTAGTAGACCAGCACCAAAGAGCATAGAATGATAAACGTTAAGGAAAATAATCCAAGTTTTAATCTAAAAATGTGTGTTGTGCTTTATTTTTCTGAACTTTTCATTCAATACTTTGTAGAATCAATCTTAGCTTCAATTCAAGCAGCAAATCTTAGTCAGTGTCTCGATCTCTTTTGCAGATCTAGAGAATAAATTGCAAATGAAAAAGTGAACAATATCTTATAAGTACTAATAATCTAGTAAATGTCAGAATTTATATTGAACTCCAAATGTGTTTGGTAAAGAGGAGTGAAGTTTGTCATAAAAAAAGAAAAAAACATGACAACATCCCTCAAACTTAAGATTGGATAGGTAAAAAAAAAATCCCAAAATATAATAAACAAAGCAAACCACTCTCTCTGAGGTGTCAGATCCACGAATTTATTGATTTATTTATTTGCCTCTGTACTTCTGAAGAATGGGGGTAAAAATAACAGGAATACATGATGTGTTACTTAAAGTGAAATGGTAGCCTCAACAAAACAGCAAAAGATAAAGAAAGGACAAGAATGAAAATTGTATATAGATATCTGCACAGCAGACCTGCTGCTGCATATGGGTGCTATATTTCTCCAGAGTGACATTTCTTCTTATTTAAATTTTTCCCTTAGGGATTTGTAGAACCTTCACTGCTTTCATAGTGGATCCACCAGCAGCAGCAGCAGTAGCTGCATGTATGCCTGCAGGCTTCAGAACCTCCTCTGTTGGCAAAAAAAAAAAAAAACCTCTTACCTTTGACTTCTGAAGGCCAGTGTGTAGAGGAAAAAAAGTAAAAAGTTCACTGAAGCTTCTTCCTTCAGGGAGTAATGAGGTGAGGAAGCTTTTGAAGGGAATGAAGGAAAGCTCACTGGAAAACAGACAGGTTGGTTTTCCCAGAGAGCTTACAAGGTCAGATTCAATTATTTATAGCGCTTCCTGAAACACCTCTACATTTTTGACATACTTTCACAAATAAGTAAATCAATAAAAATAAATAAAATTCTGATTCACAGCGTGTACCTTTATAAATCTTAATCTTGCGTCTGATTAATTCTTCCAACAAACAGCAGGTAAAGTCCCTGTTTTCAACAGAGGGTGCGCTATAGAGCAGCATTTAGACTGAGTAATGCATAAACTGTTGCAGTCATGTAGCATTAAGTCATGTAGCATGAAGCTCTTTAATGTTACAACAGGGAATCTGTTTGACAATCATAGTCTTATATTTTAAAGTAGCATTTACAACTAATTCAATAAAATGATTTGTAGTGAGAAGGTGGTGGGAATTTTAGAGGGAACCAATTATACTTCTTTGAACAGGTTAGGATAATTCTGTGGGCTGCACAACACATGTTTATTACATTTTTTCTTAGATAACTTCACCTGCTCAGTTCTAGCTACGTTGAACTCCTTTCAGAATGAGGTGTTTAAGGGCCTGGGTAAGAGGCTGGGTTCAGTTGGGGTTGCTAGGTAATGGCAATATCCGGAAGATTGTGGCTTAATAATCGGAACTTTTTTGAAACGGCTTGTTTTTCAGATTCCCAAAAAACATTGCTAGAAATATATCCAAGATATATTTTCAGTCTTTTTAAGACTCCTGGTCAAATTTTGTCAAAAAAAAAATACTGTTAACTTCCCACTCCTGTTACTGTTAAACAACAAATAGCAGAAAGAAAAACAAAAACAAAAACATAAAATGTACAAGAAATTCCAATTGAATAGAAAAATATGTATTTTTTAAAAAATTGTGCACAGCACTATTATACAAATTCACCCTCTTTGCTAAGAACATTTATGAAATCTATAGTTTAGTCTAGTCTTGTCCAGTTGGAGCACATCCATAAGAAAGACATACTTATAAGAAAAACTTGCTTGTATTTAACATGTGGTTAAAATCTAAATAAATATATAATGCCTGGGTTAACTTAAGACTTTTTGTAGCCTAAAATTGAAGAATTTTTACAACTTTTTAGAACAGAACAACCCTGAAAATAAATACTCTCTTCAAATTCTAAATACAGTGGAGCCAAATACTTATAAAGACAGTAATATTAATACAGCATCATCTATTCCCAGGAGCTTTTGACCAGAGACATGAGTGTCTCTATGGGCTCCAGCTTATTCCCACCATCCAGATAAAGAAACCTAATTCTAAATTCCCATAGGTGTTAGTGAAAGGGTATAGAAATGTGTTTCTTTGTGCGCCCAGTGAAGGACTGTGAATCTAATAAGAGTGTTCCTTGCCTCTTGGTGAACAACTTCTTTACCAGGCTCAAAACCCTATGAGAGGAGGGCACATGTGAGCAGTAGTTTTCCTTGCAGTTTGAAAGCATGCAAAGTGAAGTAAAAATAAGTTAGTAAAAGAATCCCCATCAGAAGTCTGTATGATTAAAGGACACACTATCAGTGGAAATTTCTTAAAAAGGCAATACAGACACAAGATTTGGTATTTGTACCGATTTCATATCTCTGAAATTCATATATATATGAATTGAATATTGCATTCAGTGATGCATTCATCAAGTTTTCCTATTTGAATTTTTAAAATAGCTGACAAAATTATTTAGAATTTATTATAATTACTAATAGTACAATCAAGGCTCTTCATGATTAAGTGAAGTTTGGGAGTAGAATTTTCCATTAGGTGCAGACAGCATAAAAGAGAGTAATTTACAATGAATCACTATAGCCCTGAATTAATTAATGCTGTAATAACCTTTGTCAAATCCATATAAATACAGACTATTTATTGACATTTTATCTCAGAAATGTTTGCGATTAAAAACTCGTTACAACAAAGTGCAAACAGTCTTCGTTTAAGGATTTCACAAGGTTTTTGCCAAAAGGTCCAAGACAGTTTTCTGACTTTCAACAAAATACTATTTATTTATCTATTGACTAATCAATAGATAAATATCAATAAATAGATATGCCATAAGAAAGTAAATAGTGATTGTACATAATCTTATTGTTTTTTAGTATTTGCCACTTCCTAACGGAAGCAAACGTTGTGATTTATTGACTAAACTCCAATTATTAATCTGCTAGCAGTAAGACTAATTTTGTTGTAAGAAAGTTGGGAAAATGCAACCCGAGTTAAGAACCAATAGGGATTGTTAATGGGAAAAAAAAAATCATACTATAAGAGAAAAAAGATGAGCTAGACAACCATTTACCACATGTTGATGAATAAGAGATTAATACGCGTTTATTTATTTGCTGCACAGGTTCCCTAACTCTTATCTAGAGCGCAGCTGCAGTCCGTCTTGTTTGGCTGAGAACTTGTAACTTTATTCTTAGTTTCTGATTCAGATCTTCATTACCCGTGTAAATCAGGGAGAGATAACAGTGCGTGTCACTTTAAGAGCGAGTCTTCGGGTGGCTTCTTGATATTAATAGAGCCGCTGTGTCTTCCTCCTCTGACGTAATGCGTACAGAGAGACAAGCGGAGCGGTTCTGTCACAGCAAAGCGATAACACTAGTCTGAAAGAAAAGAAAAGAACAAAAAAAGAGGAAAGATAACGAGCTGACCTGCTTTGGTTTGCTGTGACCACCAACTCCATGAATAACAAACTAACTATAGCGTCGGGAATATATCAACACCAGAGCCAAACTCACCCACTAATCAGTCGGTATTAGCCTAGTTTATGTGCTGCCGCGAAGCCTTTAACTATCTCGCGTCTGGGGGGGGGGGGGGGGGGGGGGGGGGGGGGGGGGGGGGGGGGGGGGGGGGGGGGGGGGGGGGGGG
>CAEGAF010034043.1:0-22332 GCA_903067075.1 Micropoecilia bifurca | reverse complement strand
CAAGTGTGTGTGTGTGTGTGTGTGTGTGTGTGTGTGTGTGTGTGTGTGTGTGTGTGTGTGTGTGTGTGTGTGTGTGTTTGTGTGTGTGTTTTACAAAGAGTGGATCATGAGGAGGAGCTGCTACATGTGAGGACCTGCTGGCCCAGCGGTGGGTCCTGGCAGCAGGGTCTCTGGAGACACATGAGCTGACCTCAGTGATCGTTTGACGCGGAGCTCTGTGGCGCCGCCCTGCTGAGCTGAATGTCTGTCTAAGCAGCTCCTCACAGCAGGCGACGCCTCCTCTCTGTAGCGTTTAGCAAGCGCTGAGAAGCCAGCAGGTGGAATATAGGAGAAAGCACAGCGGAGTGTTAAACAAAAGACCTCCTATAACCTCAGTGTAAACAACAACAAAAAAAAAGAAATAGAAATCCCCTTACAAAAGGGACTTAAACCAATGTTTATTTTTTTACCAGTCACTATATTACATCAGATGTGTAACACTGTGCCTTTAAAAAGCTGTTTCTCCACCGCTAACCTCTTCATATTTTGTCATATTACAACTGGACGTTTCTATTCACCGATCCCGATCTTTAAGGTCTGACCCTATGCTCTTTCATTTGACAAGATTTTGTTTTATAGAGAATATAAAACGTAAGGAGAAAAAAAAAACTGTTTTGAAGGTTCTCTGTTTTCAAGAGTAAACGTAGGAATGATGAGATCTTTTTTGACAAAAGTGTATCATCATCAGGTTTTAATGAAACTCAAAATGGTTCCTGATGTGCTTACAGAAAACTGATTAGTTTTGGTGCAATTATTGAATATGAAGACAAAATAAGATCTATTTGGTGTTTAACCGCTTACTGAAAAAAACATGAATCTCTCAGAAAGTACAAATTTGACGACTCTGATCTCAGGCTCATTTACTGATATATCTCTAGATGGAAACTCTAAAACTTCAATGTGTCTTATTTAGATTTTCTGTGACAATCCAACGCAGAGTTGTTTATTTGTAAAGTTAAGAAACACAAGCAGTAATTCTCAGAGGATGGATTAAAACGGTTGTGAATTTTTATTTTGCCTCCTTTTAATGCAATATCCCTAAATACAATCCAATACATCTTTTATAATCTCCCGAACAGTAATTATAGTCCACATGTTTGTATTTTCATCCCAAAATTAGCAAATAAATCATATTTATGATCTAAGTCGTCTTTCACTCCACACTTTAGCCAATCAGCCAACGTCCTCATGAAACACTTTGGTGTTTGTCACTGTAAATTGACCATATGTGAACTAAATCAGATTTTTAAAGGCGCCATAAATCCAAATGTGTGCATCCAGTTTTATCAGAGTGTAAAAGTCAGAGATGTTCTCACTTCCTATAGAATCTGGATTTAACCCAGCTTCTTAGCTTGTAAAACTCTGAGAGAAACTGCGGGTTCACTGCAGCGTATATTATCGGGTCGCTCAGGGATGTGATGCAGGAGACAGACACCGACAGGATCTCCATATCTTGAATGACTGGCGTCTGGGGGGAAAAAAAAGAGCAAACAGATGCACCATTTGTGTGAGAGCTCTGCTGGGTTTCAAGCATACACATATTCCTTCTGATGGAAGGATCCAAACGTGCCTTTCGCTCTCATATTTTGCACAGTAATGTCTTCTGAACGTCATGACACACGGACTCACCTGCGTTTCTCTGTTTTTGTGGACAAGGAAATTCACCAAGATGGATATGATCAGCGGCAACCAGAACAAAAGGAAGGTTATGATGATATATCCGGCGCGCTTGGCCATTTTAGTTTCCTTCCTTTTTCTCGCTCTCTCCTTGCTGGCCTTCGAAGGCATGACGCATACAGCCCCCTCTAACTGGACCTCCTGGTTTACGGCTTCATTGCTTTGGACAGGAGGCAGTGGAGGCTCTTGATCCAGCGTAGGCGCTGCCTGCGTTTCTCCTCCGGTGCTGTTTTCTTGTTTCGGGCCAGTCAATAAGACAGAGGTAGATTTAGGGAGCTCTAATTGAGTAAATGGTACAATAAGGAGGCTGTCCTCTTTGACCGGACGTTCAGGTTTCAGGCTTTCTCCGTTCTGATTTTCTCGGTTAAGGCTTCCTGACTTCCCCTGCGTCTCTCTGTCAGCAGGCGTATCCTGATTTGTGGCTGTTGCTTCTGTTTTATCAGCTCTGCTTTGCTCCGTTTTTAACGTTTTCTCCGCAGTCTGCAGTGCTTCCGGCGCTGCAATAGGGTGGAGTTGTTCCTTCTCCAAGTGGCTCATCTCTACTGTAATTTTAAATTCGTTTTTTTTCTCAGAGCTAATGGAGGCGCTCTGTGGGGCGACCTCGGAGGTCAGGAGGGAAGTTTTACCAATTCTACTTGGTTCACCAACACTCGTACTCAGGATCTGCTTGTTCTCACATTTGTCTTGTCCATTTTCCACCGCAGGGGTGTGCTTATCTTCCTTTGAGGCTTTTGAAGGAACCAAAGTGCCTTCGTCAAATATCTTGCGATTGTGTGATCTCAGTAGAGCAAAAATGCGAGCATAGAAGCCAGTGATCACCCCGAAACAGGACACCCAGAGAGGGAGCAGCACGTAGAGACCAGCGGTGTCGTAGGTCGAGGACGTTCCTCTTTGGCCCTCTTTACATCTTAGGTACACAGGTGAGTCTTTCAAGAACACCTGGCAAACGGCAGCCAGTGAAACTCCCAGGAGCCACGTAAGAGGAATCAGTGCCATCATCCGTCGTTTTCGCTGAGTTGCTTTGAAGGGATTCGCAATCGCCTGGTACCTCTCGGCGCTTATGCAGCCCAGTGTCGACAGCTGGATGCAGCAGCTGAAGGAGAAGGAGGCCGTTTGCGTGTCACAGACCAGACGGTCCACATGCCCTCCGCGGTGCAGGGTCACGATGACGTGCAGCAGAACGGGGCAGTCGACGGTGCAGCGCAGGAAGTCCACGACGGCGAGGTTCACCACCAGCGCGTTGACGGACGTTCGCAGCGACTTCTGGCGACACACCGCCAGGATCACGAAGACGTTCGCCGCTGTTCCCACAGCGGAGGTGATTAGCAGAACAAAAGTGTTTGTCACCACGAGGGCGAAGTCGATGTAGGCCTCCCAAACGGTGATGTTCCCAGAGCCCCCTGTAGATGTGGGCGCCCCTCTCATCTCATCTCAGAGTTCAGAGAATCAACATGCTCGGCTGGCTGACTGAGCAAACATCGAGCGCGCTTCACACCACCTCCGATGAATGAATAATTGCGGGTGGGGGGTGAGCAGCGGCGTGGACGAGTTCCTCCAAAGTATCCGCCCTTTTCATTATCACTCCGCAGCACCAGCCGGTCACCTGGGAGTCCTTGCTGTTCACATTCATTAAAACCTCTGCAGTGTATTCACAGCTGAGACAACCGGGGGGGGGGGCAATAAGAGACGGCTGCTAATTGAAAAGCAGTTATGTCACTTTTGTCTCATCCCAGAAATATATGACTTCCTAAAATCAATCGGGCGGATACGTGGCCTTGCATGAAGAGGGTTCACAGCCCTTGAAGTTCTTCGCATTACAATCACAAGCTCAAGTGAATTTGCGTGGGACGGTGTGGGACAGACCACCGTAATGTTGAGGTGTGACGCATACGACATGCATTCTCTCACAGCCTATTTGAGTTATTGCCATATAGACACATTTCTTCGTGTAGTTACAAAACATTAGCTTTATTTCTCTATCACATAAAGACTGAGCGCGACTGTTGCTCTTCGTTACCAAGGAGCTGAAGTTCAGTGATGTTAGCTGGAGAGTTTCTGCTATAAGTAGCACCAAAGACTTTTTTTTTTTTTACTTAATTTATGTCTGGAATTTGATTGGCTCATTGTAACACCTCTGCTTAGATCCAAATAATTTTATTGTAGTCTTGGTTCTTTGTTGTTGCCCAGTTGGAAAGTAAACCTGCTCTCAAGTCTTTTTCAACCTCTAGCAAGTTTTCTTCCAGGGCTGCCCTGTTTGGCTCCATCCGTCTTCCCATCCACTTTGTCCAGCTTCTCTGTTTCTGCTGAAAATAACAGCTTCCCCACCACATCATGCTGCCACCACCGTGCTTCTCCAGGAGGCATCCAGGGTGATGATCAGTGTTAGATTCCTGCCACTCCATACATTTGGCGTGTCACCCAGAAATCCTCCATTGTCTCTGCCTCCCACATTCTGTTAAGGCCCAATTTGTCGACATTTCAACTAATATTAATCATGATGTTTGTTTTTTGATGTTCTACAACAAACCTCTGAGGACTTCAGAGAACGGTTGGATTTATATTGAGCTAAAATTGCATACAGTGCGACTCTGTTTAGCAGCAGAGTGACCTCCAATAGCAATTGGTCGTGGCTGGATTTAATTTTTGATTGTCAGAGTAAAGAGAACTGTAAACATCTGCCTACCACGCTCTTTACATGTGGACAATTAAAAATGGCTTATAGCACCATCATACAAGGTATTACCATAACATTGCTTTGATAACATTTATAAAGCTATGATAAGGCTTTATTAATATTGATAGTCAATGTTAATAAAGTAGAAACAATTGTGATTTTATTTTTGTTTTAGTCTATTTCATACAATCCAAATAAAGCAGCCCAAGTCAAAGTTTGAGGAAGTTATGTGAAAACGTTTGGTGACACTTCATTTGAAGGGATGTTCATAATACTGACATAAACATGACGTAACAACTGTTATGAACATGAAGGAGTCTTCGTGACTGTCTGACTGTCGTTATGAAGTGCCATTCGATAAATAATGAAACTTTCACTGCAAAGTTGACACTTTTAATGCGAGCTTTAGTACAACTTTGCAATAAAAATGTTATTTACCAAATAATGTGACATTGGTCATTTTTAATGGACTTGTAATGTAACATTTAATACAACTTTGCATTAAAAGTCCATTATTTACAACTGACACTTCATGACAACAGTTGTAAACATTCATGAAGACTCCTTCATGATCACAGGTGTTATGTCATGTTTATGACACCGTCATGTCAGTCTTATGCTCACCCCGTCAAATAAAGCATTACCAAACGTCGTAGGGGCCTAAGAACCTTTGCAAGTTGCTGAAGCACTGTGACGAGCACATGATCGGCTGCCCGTTTAATTTGATTCTGAATTTAACGAAGGTTCAACATCTGACACTGGCAATGCCAGATGGATGAGTTAAGAGTGGGAGCAATGCTGCAGGATTATGGTTGCATATTTTGTAATCCTGTTTGGAGATGCAGTGTGAAATGCTCTTTGCTTCAAATGTGGAAGCTTATGGGCCGTGATAAATCTGGGATTAGATTATCACAATAAGATGGAGTCCGGACCTTCCAGAACGTTACGCCGGGGAGAAATCTCTGACGAACCCGCGGACAAAAACCCAAAACTCTTGGGAAATAAATTGCCCTTCATTTTGTTTCCGTCTCGCTGAAACATCACGACAGCGTAAACCGAAACATGATATGTGGAGAATCAAAAGATGCAGCTTCATTATAAATTCAGTCCAACTCTTTCTGCAGGAAGTGGAAGAGGGGAGCAACACTGATAATGTTAAACCGACACTTCCCAATAAAGAGTCACTTTAAATATCTGGAGATCTGAAGATCCGGCGCAGCTAATTCTCTCACACTGAAAGAGCTTATAATCGGTCTGTTTGACCTACATCTCCTTACGCCAACTCAACGAAAAGCAGCTCCCTCCACAACTGCTGCCGCGTTTCTCAGTTCTAAGAGGCCAAGCTGACCCTGTGTGTGGTGAAGTGGGCTTGCGCTGCTATGGCCACGTGTTTTGGATCGTTATCCTGCTGAAAAGCCCGGTAATGATCCGTGTTGAGTCTTCTAACAGAGGTCGCCGGATCATGTTGTTTAAAAATGTCCTATTTGGAAAGATGAATGATGCCACTTCTGAAAGGTTACCATGGTTACCCACCGAATCGATTTTGTATGTAGATAGCAATCTCATGATTGTTGAGGTGACTCGGTTACAACAGGATGTCGTTTTGCTTCAGAGATTTTTTTATTTACCACAGTCCTGCTTATTGTGTTTGTCCAGTCTCTTTCATCACAGCTCCAGCTGTTTTAAAATATCACTCTAATAGAAAAAAAAGCTAATTACTTATGAAAATATATATCTACCTCATTCATGTTGCACCTTTGTCTTTATCAAGAGTATTTAAGAGAAATGAACCTCTGTTAGACTTATTTTATCCCTTGGAAAAGTTTGCCACTGAAACACGAGTTAAGAAGTTACAGACTGTTAGCCTTGGTCATCATTACAGAGTGAAGTAGAAATTATTGTAAAGCTATTATAGATCGAGATTTCCAAGCATTCCTGGATTAGGATTATGCCATGAAAGAGGACTTACTTTAAGACTTCTCAAGGATCAACTTTTTCCTTTCTTATTCGGTGATGGATTAATTTGAGGACAGTTTCGTCATTCCACGTCTGAGACAGTTACATATTTTTGGGCTTTCAAATGAAATCTGACTTTCTCCTCGTTTCTGAACCATCTAAAAACACACATTCAAAAGAGTATCACTGATCAAATACGAGGACAGACTCGGAAACCCGACAGACGACGTCTCTGTCACTTCACCGCTTCACACTGCTGACGCCTGGACGAAGCGAGGCGTGTTGGACTTGATTAAGTTTGAGTTCTGTTCACATAATGTGCAATGAAAAGGTGAATTCCTTTTTTTTCTTTTTTGCAGACCCACTGCATACGATTGAAGTTATAGCGACACACAGGGCTGCAAGTTTTTCTACTGCTGCTGTTTGGCTCACAAGTATTAGTATGTAATCACCATAAATGCAGTGCTGGACCTTTCTGAAAGTACTGACCAGAGGGCGAGGCTGATTTCTACTGACTTTAATCCATTTTGTTTTCTTAGAGTTTTTTTCTTACATTAATATCTCTGAGATCATCTAGAGAGGCTTTCAGAGGCTGTGTGTGTTTATGGGATAGAGATACACACAAGACAATTTAAATGTGATTTTTTTTATTTTTTTTAATGAGACATCCTCACACAGGGAATGAAACCAGGTACGTTGCATTTTAGGAACAAAGGAGGTTTTGGTTCATTCCCGTTTGTCTGCGCTGTCTGGCTGTGATTGCTTTGTCTTCTCACATTAAATATACATACAAATGGAAAATTACAGACAGCCACTGCTCACGCCACCTAACGGCTCTTTCGATTCAGCATTTTTGTGTCTCCTTTCAACGCAGCGTGTGTCCAAACAAATCTGAAACAGATCAGAGAAATTAAATTGTCTTCACTGAGAAGTCTCACTGCCGTTGAATTAAACAGACAAAGAACAAGAAGAGCACCCGGTGGCGTAATGTGATTCATGTAACTGGCAAAAGAAGAGTAGTTTTACAAAGAGAGTCAAAAAAAAATGAAGTAAAGCAGTTTCCAATTGCATGTACAACCTTTGATAAATATGTGCATAATCAATATCTTTAAAAGTGAAACTGGCAGTTAAAAGTGATTCCATACAGAGGGGCAGATTTCAATCATTTGCTTTTGTTTAGGTTTGTGCCTTACAGCTGATTAAAACATAGAAGTCATTTTCGAAGACATTTTAATTGGTAAGACCAACAAAATAAATTTTGAATAAAAAAATACTGTACTGCACCATTAATACTTCTTGACTGCTCTATTTTGGGAGGGGGGAATCAGTTCTGCTGCGGTGGCGTTTATCTGGTTTGCATTGATCGCTGAGGTTTAAGTCAGATGCGTTTGCTGACCAGTCAAACCCAATGATACCTCTGTCATTAAAGCAGCTGCTGAGTCCTGGAGAACTAAATCAGCAGCTTAGAGAGGGAGGCATGAAGTGCTGCTCTAAGAACCTCGGACCAACATCAGCAGATGGTTCCTCAAATCCTCACCTGCTGCAGAACCTTAATGTCCAAATGAAAAAAAATAAATAAATCGTTCATCTGAAATGGGACATTTTTTCTCCACTTAATCCAGGGTACGTCGTTGCTGCTCAGGTTCAGGAATGAGATGACATGAGTGCATCAGATGCATCCTGCATGTGGGATGGCTCTGAAACGGGCTTTCTATGGCTCACCTTTCTTTCCTTCCATTCAAGCCTTCGCTAATTTGCTTGGACACAACACTTTGTGGTCAGACGGCTTTTTGGCAATGATGTTTTGTGGCTTTCTGAACTCGTAGGCCGTGAAACATCTGTAAAGTCAGCAGTTTCCACCAACCAAGACCTGAATGCGTAAACGGTACTGAACACATTTTTGCTCTGAATATCCTTTCATTCTCATTTTCTGAGACACTGAATTTTGAGTTTTCAACCACTTTAGAGCCGCAGTATGTTAACTTTTATTAAAAAATTTTTTTTTACATGTTTATTAAAACTACATGAGATGGATTGATGTGTGAAAAAATTGAGCTCCTCTGTCTTCTCCTTATAGTCCTGCTGTCATGTGCACAAATACACTGCTGATTCATTAACAACCAATCAGAGCCAGGAGGAGGGTTTTAGCGCTGTGAATCACGCTAAGACCCTCCTCCTTGCTCTCTGCTATGCCACAGCTGTCCCACCAGAACAGAGCCAGCTGCTAATGCTCAGTCTAGTTAGCATGCTCACCAATGATGGCGGATGAACAGGTTTCCTGGAACGGTAAGTCATTTCTTTCCCTTGGCTTTGATTGGTTGTTTTTGACCGGGAGCGGTGCATTTTCGTGGACGGCCATAGCAGCTCAGTCTGGAGTCGGAGAAAAACCTTTCATATTGCACTGTCACGACATGGAGACAGTATGTGTGAAAAACATGTGCAACATGTGTATGTGTAAAAAACCAACACAATATTTTTGTAAAAGTTGCATACTGTAGCCCTGAACCACATTCCTTAACATGACCAGAAATAAGCCTTAAAATCATGTATGAGTTTCACTTTCCAGACTTGAATTCCCGAAATAAACAAACTTTTCGGAGAACACTTTTATTCAGTGAGCTGCAGCTGCAAAGCATTAGCACATTTTGGAAAGTTTCCCTGTAAGTCCCCCCCCACAGCCCCCCTTCCTCCTCCCAAACCCTCCACTCCGTGTCCTTGACAAGATGCCAACAATCGCTGTCAACAATGGCACCTTGTTTGTTTTGGCTGCGGAGACGTCACAGAGGCAACACCTTGCTGGCGCTCCTGCTCCTGGAAGACAGACAGCAGCTCCCCCTGTTCAAGGAGCTCAGAGGGAGGCTGCTGACGCCGGCGGGCCCCCTGGGAACATAACGCCCGCACGACAACACCTCCAGAGCACTCTCACGGAACTGTTGGATCCGTGAACACACACACACACACACACACACACACACACACACACACACACACACACAGAGAGAGAGAGAGAGATGTGCTGTCAGGAAAATCTGTAGAGGATTAAAAAAAAAAAACTCACCCCCTCCCCTCGTCTCAGATGAACACTGTACCCGTTTTTACCTGTTTGTTGGAAAAGAAGTAGATGATGGGGTTGTACACCGGGCTGGTTTTTGCAAAGTACATGGGCAGAGTGGCAACGAGCGGAGGGATGCGCAGCTCCGGATCCACCACCACCACCACTGACAAGGCCGTGTAGGGCAGCCAGCAAACAAAGAAGGCCATTATCATCGCCAGGACCATGGTGACGGCGTGGTTGTTCTCACTCTTCCTGTTGTGGCCGCCTTGTAGCTCCAGGCTCCTGTTCAGCTGGTGGAAAAAGGACAGTTGAGCCTCCGTTTGACACCTGAAGTCTTTATTTAGACGAGTGGAACAAAAGCAGTGATTTTTAAAAGTGCATTCCAAGCGGTGTGAAATCTACAAAAGTCCACCTTTCTCAGGGATTTCAGCACGTGGAAGTAGCAGTAGACGATGATGGCGACGGGTGCGACGAAACAGAGGAGCGTGTACAGAACGAGGTAGCTGTAGTTGCTCCAGGACCTCTCCTCCCACGCCAGAGAGCAGGACGTCTGGACGCCTTCGGGACTGTAGGAGCTCCAGCCGAGTAACGGGGCCACAGCCCAGAACAAGCAGAAGACGGACAGCAGGCCCTGGACGCTTCGCCGCATGCTCAGCCTAAAAGCAGCTTTCGGGCGGCAAACCACGTTGTAGCGCTCGAAGGCGAGAAGGGTCAGAGTGCAGAGAGACACCAGGCCTAAGGGGAAAAAAATTCAAAATCGAAATTTCAGAATCAAAACATGGATGCAAAACAACAATGGAAGGGTTTAAGCTAATGGCAGGAGTCAAATGATTCCTTTTGCAATTCATAAAGAACTGAATAAGTGACAAACTGGAGGTTTACCCAGATTCCTCCCCCATCCCCAAATCCACACACAGATATTTTAGATGGTTTTTTTTTGTCTTTTCCCATTGAGAGTCCCATCCTTACCAAAGTAATTCACAGAAAATCCCTGGAAAACGCAGGCGGCGTGGCCGATAAAGTAGGAGCCCTGGTAGTTTGTCACGGTGGCAACCAGAGAGCCGCACAGGGCGATCATGAGGTCAGACACCGCCAGGCTGAGGATAAAGACGTTCATGGGCTGCAGGAGAGACGTGTTCCTCAGCATCACAGCTATCACCAGTCCGTTGTTAAAAACCGAAAACACCGTGTTGATGAACATCAGGAAGGAGAGAATACTGTAGCCCACCCTGGGGAAAACGACGGGAGCGTCGGTCACAGTGACTGTGGGTGTGAGGGGGGGGCTGCTGTTCCCGTCCATGCTGGTCGAATGACCCTGTGAGGCTCTGAAGTGATCCTGCAGGTTTTGTCGTTTGTGATTACTGCTGCCTGTTGGTTTCATCTGATATCTCAGATTGTGCACCTGTCTGATTGAGGAAGCCCCCCCCCCAAAAAAAAGAAGCAATATGGGAAATTGACTCTTAACACGATTTGCATGGATTAAACCTCCTTAAACCAGGGCTGTAATTGTAATTGGGAAGTTCAGTCTGATAAGCAGCATTCAGACCTCAACACTTTTTTTTCTGAAAACTTAAAAGCTTCTAATTTGTAGGAGCAAATAAGCAAATATATAAAGTTTATAAATATTTGAGCAGAGCCAAACAAATACAATCAAAGCTGAATGTAATTACTAAAACGCTTAAAGAAAAAAAACCCTCCAACTTTGGAGAGGAAGCATTTTAATGACAGAATGATATAAAATTACAAACAAATCACAACAAACTACGACACAAAGGTTATTGCCACCAAGTTTATTTCATGAATCCCTTTTACATGATTTATCAGTGCTTGACATGATTTTATGTCAGGATTTACTTTTCCTATGCTTGTAAAAATCCTCATAACCTCAGATTGTTTTTTTAAATGGTTTTATGAAACAGCAGCATCCACAACAATAATCATTTACCAATCGTCTAAAATGAAACATACAGGCTGAATTTGGTGTAAAATGGCGAAACCAATAATAAAAAAGATCCTAAAACTTCAACATGCACAAAATCAAATGAACCAAAAATACTGCATATCATCCTAATATAAAAACGACATGTCCTGCAGTAATGTGAACAACAGATTAAGGCAATGGAGAATAAAATGTCAATGTAAAAACTCCCATTTCACCAGGGAAGGTAAGAGACAATAAGGCAAAAAAAACACAAATGCATGTTAAGCCCGATGTGTGACTGCCCCCTATTGCTCAAGATAGGTAAAATCCATCTATTCTATTAAATACTAACACACTCTCAGTTACACACACACACGCACACACTCATAAACACACAAGCATTTGGCTTATAAAGTAATACATCCAGTGCTTCTTAAGACAATTATCTGAAAAGACTGAAATAAATAACATGTTTAAAGAAACCACAAACCAGTTTGAACTTCTGTTACACTTTAAAGGGCATATATTTCAGAGTAAAAATAATAATAAAATACAATCTTGAAAACGTGAAGCTTAAATAATGATTCAATTTCCATCATAAGTTGATTTAAAATAACATATTCTGAAAAAGTCCTGCTTTCACACATCATCTGTAGCCAGATGGCGGATGGAAGTGTGGCTGATCATGAACAACATAGAAAAACAATGGAGAGAAAAAACTTGGCAACCATAGATGAAAAAGAAAATTTTCTCTTCACCCAACAAAACTGTCCCACAATTTCTCCCCAGGATTAGGAAACTATTTTTAATCCCAAAGGATGACATGAATGACAGTATTATGTATTCTTCAGGCCTATAGGGATATATGCCCAATTAAAATACAAACTACTACTAAAATACACTTCTTAAAGCATTAAGTTAAGAGACTGACTGTTCAGTCTTTAACTCTTAAACTTCCGTGTGTGATCAGACTCTACTTTGGTCCTGTGGCGTTAGAGGAGGAGGAGGAGAAGGAGAAGAAGAGACTCCAAACCCCGAAGAATTTTGTTCTGGCCAAAGGGGCGCCTCGTGCTGCAGAGGAGTGCGTCGAGGAAAAAAGGTGTGCTGGAGGTCATAGTTGAGCATGCAGCTGATAGAGGCCATGTAGATGTCGGCGAAGCGGGAGAGTCGTCGGGAGAAGTAGGTGGGATTGTGGTAAGTGCGGAAGAGGCTGCCGAACTGAGCGTTGAAGATGTCCTTTGTCTGCGGCCTGCCACAAAAAAACAAACATAATCAAGACATGGGCACTTCTACTGGAGCAGAATTAATGATCATAGCTTAATCTTTTCAGATCAAATCCATCTTGGATTACTTCATGGCTTCTCTTTCTTTGATCCACTCCTCGACGACAGCTTGGGTCGCTGGATCCCGGTGCGCCTGTTCAGACGAATCCCGGTGCATGTTAAAATTAAAGAAGTACAGACGGAGTGACTTAAGAAGATTAAATGGAATGTTTGCAATGGTGGTCTGACCTGCATCTGTTCGATCAGTACGGTCAGAGCCTGTAACCAGGTCATCATGTGGACGTACTGCGGCGTGTTCATGATCTTTATCTCCTTCCGCAGCTCAGGGATGATGGCGCCTGTCCTCCAGCCGTGTTTCAGAGTTAAATCCTGAAGAAAATCAAAGTTGAGTCAAAAGCATGTGAGCTATGCCAATTAACTGCAAGAAATTACCGTATTTTTCAGATTATAATCCGCTACTTTCCCCCCCCACACTTTGAACCATGCGGCTTACAGCCCGGTGTGGCTTTTCTGTGGATTTTTCTACAACCACCAGGGGGCTGTTTAGCAGGAAGTGAATCATTGGAAGTCAAAATTGGAAATCAAAGAAGAAAGCGCTAATTTTCATTTACAACAAGCATATGCTAGCAGCAGGCACAATGGAGAAATGTTTTCAAACTCATACCCCCTCATCATGGAAACCAGATGAAGAAGTTCATATGATGCATCTTTTAAGTGGAGGGCTAAAGATCTGGTAGTACAGATTGACAGCCACTAAACTCGGTGTGAACGAATCCATGGTTCGGCATTGGAGACGGAGGGCTGAGTCCTCAATAGTAGATTTATTAAGGACGCAGTGGCAAACCGAGAGTGGCAGAGATACCAGCGGCTTATATATGTACATTTCCTTTTTTTTTTTTTTTTTTACTTTGTAGGTGCGGCTTATAGTGAGGTGCGCTCTATAGTATGGAAAATACGGTAGTTAAAACTGTAAAGTGGTGACATATTGCTTAGGTAAACATTAAAAGAAATGTCAATAGACAATTTTCAGCTGGTATGGGATCCGATGAGTGACTCAAAAATACCCGAGATAGAGTTGGAGAGCATATTTGTGTAATTGAATCAACTCTGCCGTAACCTGAAGACATTCCTCCACCGTGCCCGTTTACAGCCATTATCTCCTTCTCTCCATCCAGGGGGGTCTGACAGTAAGCTGTGGTCAGTATAAACCACAAATGTCAACTTCTATTGCTCTAAACAAGCTCGACAACATAATTGACTCATGGCTGCTGGCCACTGAGCAGGCTTCATGCCAGTGATGTAAATTGTTTCTTTCAGTATCACTCTCCACAGCTGATCATGCATATTTATAAACACATCTCCGAAGCACTTAAACTCTGCGATTCCAAATAATATATTGGCAGAAGTTGGCCTGGCAGTGACAAACGAGCCGCTTTTAGAGATAAGAATTGAATAAAGTGGAGTGATAGTGGCGCTCTGACATTTAACAATTTGCGCAGATAAAATAAACAGGAGATAATGCATTTTAGAGCCCATTAATCCATTTCAAACACTGAGCTGGAGTCTCAGTTTGCGCATTGGTTTGAGCCGAATGAATAAGGACCAGTGTTAGTAAAGCTTTGTACTTTTAGTAATAAAATAATAAAACCTTTATTAAGTCAGATACAGAATGTGTTTTTTCTAAGGAGTTCTAGTCAAAATTAATATTTATTTTCCAAACATGCAGTTAAACATTTTGGCAGACAGGAGTGGACGCGATTATCTTTGCAAATGGGAACGTGACATTTTTATTTCGCAAGTTTACGTGAAAGATGCTTACTGTAATCATCTGAACCCCGAATTCTGTATCAGCTGAAAAAGGAAGATGTTTTAACACGACTGCAAGTTGGAACGTTTCTGTGTTTTACTTAAAGTTCCCTTGAGGAAAACACGGCGGCCAACAACACGAGGGAAAAAGTTTTGAAATGATGGAAGACGTATTGCCTTAGGAGTAAAAGTTGTGCTGTTTTGTTTTCATTACCTTTTCCACAAGATAAATTATTCCAATTTTTCTTTTTATCTGGAAAATTGTCATTAACTACAATACAATCATGTCAGTTTTTTTGAGAAAAGCATTACAAAGCCCCGATGTTCAGCTCAAACAAAACAACAGCTTTGTTTCATATCTATACAAAAATTAAACACCATAACCTGCTACAGTAGTGAGTCCACATTGTTTTCTTTCCCAGGGGCTGCAAATTTGTTTGGAAGACCCAGACAAGTCTTATCTTCGTCTGCAGAAAATTAGTAACCACCTAGCCACTCTATCTCTTTTAGGCTCGAAAATAAGCTGTGTACGCACTGAGAGGGCTCAGAAATTACGTTCTGCAAAAGATTTCAGCACTCTGATTATTTTTTATCTCTATTATTCATCAAAAATACCTAACCAGCAAGAAAAAACTCACCCAGATGAACTGAACCTTTATTTGTGTTCTTGCTATTTTATTTTCCATCTTGTACACTGAGATCTGTTATTGTGATGTTATCACAGGAACATTCTTTTCGCCAACACTATCAGAGTCCAGGGGTAATGTGGGATGCCAAAACACGGTGTGGAATAGCGGTTTTCTTGTTTTCTGGTATTTCTTATGGAACTTCATCCGACATCAAACCAAATCAAACGTCTTCAAAACAACAAATGGCCCGTGGTGCAAGAACATGTTCTCAAAGACCAAGAAATTTTAATTCTAATGAGCGTTTTAAACACTGGAACTGGAAGACATTTAGAATAAATAAAGAAAACCACAGAAACAACAATAGAATAAATTATGACGTCTCTATAAACAAAATTATCTTTCAAAAAAGAAAGATAATTTTTTTCTTTCTGTTGTTTTTCAGACCAAAACACCAGACTGAAGACTTCTATCATTCAGTTTTTGTTAAAGACAGAAAATCAATAAATCAAGCAAATGAAAATTATTGAGTTTCTTTAAATCCATCATGTGATTACGTAATTGATTTATTGCAACAGGCCTAGTTGCACAGTAAAGTCATTCACCCATTCAAACTGGCAACCCACCGGTTGCAGGACGAATGTCTACTGACTAAATTTCCATCGCTCCAATGACCTGAACCCCCTGATCACAAGCCAAGTATCTGAACAGGTGAAGATGTTAAAGTTTACATTATGTTTTGGGTGTGGTGTACAACAACACACCACAAACATGTGCTTGGAGTTAGCCAATTACCAGCTTGTGGTTAAACAGGTCTGCTTAGTTGAGATTCGACATTAACTTATGCTGCTCCTCATAAACCTCTTTGGTCTTCACTGATAACAAACCGATTGCTCCTGCATTTGTGTCAGAAACGTTCCTGAACCTCATCTGATAAGCCGTGACTCCCGCAGGGGTGTTATTGTGAACTGTGGGAAATTGACTGGAATAGTAAATATGGGCCGTAGACTACTGGGAAGATTAGACAGCCAGAATCTGTCGTTTTATCTTAGAGGATTACACACTTCTCTGTGGTAAAACAAGACTCCTCTTTCTGCTCAAATCCCAAACAGCAACAGTGTGTCTAGATAAAATTAGCCATTGGTAGTAAATATGTGTGGATTCTGCTTACTGCCAAGTCACTGTAAATGTGATCTCCAAAGTAAAGTACTTTGGATCCCCTCCAGCCAGTGAGTCTGAGGAACTCATAGAGGTTTCCCTGCAGAGCAGAAAAAAAAAATATAAAATAAAACAATGAAACTGTTATATCAGTGAATATTGCCACAGCAGGAAATTCACACAGAAAACAGCTGGATTGTTTCACAAATGCTTTTGGGAGTGAATTTGGGCGGTTTTAACGAGACACTGGGTCAGAGATCTGTGAGAACCAAAGAACGAGCTCATCAGATTTCACTGAACCTCTTCCGCTATATCAAATATAGAATAGAAATATGGCAAATTATGATGTGCTTTATACAAATGTCAGCGGGCAGAGAAGGATTATTTTCACAGAAGAAAACATTTGCCTTCTAGTTGCCAAATTGTTAGCTTTTCCATTTCCATGTTTACATTTTATTGTTTATTTCATTCACTCAATAATAAATATGAATAGTTCATGTAACAAATAAAAAAATTGAAGTTGAAAAGAGCAAGTAAATAGTAAACATGAGCTAAGTTCAACATTCACACAATGAGCAAAGAAGTGCTAACAGAGGCAACAGACAGTTTGGCGTATTTATGTTATATTAAGGTAATTCAGCTCAAAATTTATTACATATTCAATCAAACTTCTCCCTGAATGATGAAAATTACCCCAAGTTTAACTTTTATTATTTTATTGGTCATTCCCAAGAGTTTAAAGATGAGGTTTCATCACATTAGACACTTTTAATGCTAAATTAAACTCAAAACTATGTAGGTTTACAGTAATCCAGAATAAGAATTATTTTCAACACAGTCTTCATTTTAACAATTGAACTTGTCTATTGACAAAGTGTTAAATTATGCATCAGTTCATATTTGTCCAAACACTCAGTTAGCAAAATAGTTTTTTAGACTGTCTAAAATATGAATTTTCCGATGCAGTACCTGCTTGTAGATCTCCCCTTTCTCCAGCCTGTGGATCCTGTCCCACAGTAACACACCTTTGTCTGTCACTCGCCTGAAGGGTCTGTGGAAAAAGTGCAGATTGTCAATAGTCTAAACAACAGCAAGCAGAACAATCAGATTTATGAGAACACAGTAGAAGCCACTCAGAGAAAACACGTACTTTCTCCTGTCGTTGAAGAAACTCGGTTTGTCGGCCTGGACAATAACCACGTCAAACAAGTCTCTCCAGTCTTTTCCCACAATGAAGCTCATCCCACGGTCCCTGATGAGAACAAGGATCGGTTGGGTTCAGAGTCGATGGACGCCTCAAGATGTGAGGTGGAGGAAGCAGTACATGGTCACGGTGCTGGCAATGTTGCAACAGTAATAGTTTTTTAAAAGATACACGGATCACAGTGTGCGTCAACCTATGAAAACAAAACACCGGAAAATAGCTGCTTAGATGTGCCGGAGCAACGTTTTATTCACTGCCATCTTTTGCAACACTGTTATTACTTCTCTATTGGTGCCTTTATGTTGGGTAATTTTAAGGTACCATGAAGTAGAAAGGCTGAAAAAACAGAGAAGACTGTTTGAGTTTATCTCTTTGAAAGCCATGGACTGAGACATGAAGGTATTATGCAGAGAAAAAGATAAGATAACTGAGGCACATAGAGATCAGATCCCAACTTCAATACAGGATCTGCTATAAAGAGGCATGAAGTGAAAAAATATGTCAGTAAAAGAAAATAAGCAAGAACGTAGGACAAATTAGCAAAATATGGCCAGAAAATAATACCAAGTTAAACTACAAAAAGGGGAAACAAAAAAAATCTATTTGAAATCGATAAAATTGGATAACAGTATTCAGTGTTACTCTATATATCTAGGAGGGTTTGGTTGATTCAGTTAATTTATTACACCTGAGAACAAAAAGACACTATATCTGTTGAACTTTGCCCTATTCAGTCTTCACCTCAAACCAGAAGGAAGGAGAACAAATGTATTCTGTGAAGGAAGTTTGCTGCTGGCTAAAACTGACCTTCACTTTCTGCTGGTTTCTCGTTACAAACTCTGCTGCCATTCACCTTACAGGCTGCGTTCACAATACCAGACATGCAGTTTTTGTTACACATACAATGAGAGGTTTCTACAGCTAACGACAAGGGAAAAAAATTGAAACAGACTTGAAGACTGAAGCTTTTTTTTTCTGCTCTGCAGGGAAACCTCTATGAGTTCCTCAGACTCACTGGCTGGAGGGGATCCAAAGTACTTTACTTTGGAGATCACATTTACAGTGACTTGGCAGTAAGCAGAAGACTTAGTTGTTTAGACTAAGTCTTCAGATTTGGGAATATTTCAGTCATTGCTGGATAAACCAAAATAACTTTATGTGCTGCTGGTAGATATTACTGATGGTCATTGACCTTATTTCCATACGGTAGAGTATTAGTAAAGTAAATGCTGTTCCTAAAGTCCTTCATAAACAGTTGGCGTGGCTGTGGTAGAACGTAAAAGACAAAACAGAGATTTTATCCAGCGGCGTGAGAACGAGGAGCGCAGTATTTTCTAAGGCAGAACCTCTGTGTCACAGCTTTTACAAGAGCACATTTTTATCAATTTAAACGTCAATATTTAGGGCCAGCCCAGCTTTAAAGCAGAGCATAGAGGGGTGACAATATTTCCTCCCTGATCGATAGCTTTTTCTACCCTATGGCACATCAGCACCCGGACGTCTATGCTGCTTCTCTGTGGCTCGGTGTGGGCGTTTCGTCTGTTTGTACGAAACCTGGAGAACATGCAGCAGTTAGACACAAACTACATACATTTACAGAAATGACTGTAGTTACGTTGCACTTTTCTGGTGTGTTTTTTTGTCCTAATTGGCCACTTTGCAGTCCCATTTTGCTCATCTTTGCAGCGGTTTCTTACGTGCCCTGCTTTTCAAACTAATTCCCACATTGTTGATGCGACGGAGGCAAATTACAGATTGAGCTCGTTTTCCAAAGACACCTGGAGACGTATGTTGGAGCGAACCGCCGACCGAACCTACCGCCCGGTGGAAAACGTGTTCGGCGTGAGCTCTAAACGTCATCCATCAAAACCCGCATTTACATAGCAGTTTAAAACACTCCATTAATAAATATTTAAGAATTAACTAATTTCAGTGTGTGCACTCATCTCCCTCCTTGTTGCTTTGATGACTTAATATTAAAACAAGGACATCGCTTCATTGCTTTTGGGCTTTAGATAATCTTTTGAAGCTCAAATTCCCAACTGCTCAATTTGTGCAAACAGCTTTGACTTCAAAGGACTTCATGGTCGATGCGAAAGTGTACAGAATAGTAAATGTTGGCGCTCTGAAATGTGAGGCCCGCTGCACACAGTGCCTCTCCAAAGTATTCAGACCCGTTGGACCTTTTGAGTCTGGAGCGCTGTCGGTTCAGGTTTTCCTTCCTAGACTGACGTGTATTTAGATCCATTCATCTGTCAACTCTGAGATTCCCTCTACCTGCTGAAGAGAAGCAGCTCTGTGATGATGTCATCCCCCATGTCTCAGCATGGAGATGGCGTTTTTCCTAAGGGTAATGTGAAGTGTTCGCTTTCTATGTTTTCCATGTAAGCAAAAACAACTAAATGTTGGTCTCACCTGACCAGAGCGCATTCTTCAACATGTTTGTGTCCTTTACATGGCTAGTTAGTAACCTGGTGCTCATGGGAATTGTTATGGCTTTCTTCTTGCCACACCTTAAGTACCAGATTGTCAACTAGTATGTGTCCTCTTCACAGATTCTCTGAACTGAGCTCTTGATCTCTGCAGCTCCTCCAGAGTTACTATGGCCCACTTGGCTGCTTCTCTGATTAATGCTCTCTTCGCCTGGCCTGTCTGATCAATGAAATGGCATTTATCGGAAGGCTTGCGGTTGTGTCGTTTTCTTTTCGCTTCTGAAAATGTTCAGTGAGATGCTAAAAAAATTGGCCTAACTGAGTTTTAAACGTCTTTATTCCAGATGGTTTTTCCTTCTTCGTGACGTCATTTGTTTACCAATGCTTGATAACAAACTCATTTATACTGGGATTAAATTATGCACATCTATAGATTAAATAGGTCACTTTTGAAGGTAACTGATTTAACTGAATTTGTTTTTTCCATGAATATCAGATTGAAGATTGGAACTGGTGAATATAAGAGAACGTTACAGTTTTTCAGATTTCAATTCAATTCTACTTCCTAGTTAAGCGCCAGTCAAAAAAAATCCCAATAAAATACAAAAACACACCAAAACAGGGCAGCTTTTGGAGCAATGTACGAACACTGCGAAACATTACTCGCTGTGAACAAACATGGCCTAATCTTACTCACACAAAATCAAAAGGGCTGTTGGTGATGAGAAACATCTTCTTTCCGTGCGCCGACAGCTTCTTCAACACAGCATGGCTTTGCTCACCGTAGCAAATGTATTTTCCTAGAAAAAAAAAAACAGAAAAAAAGAGGGTCAATAGTACCAATCTATTGTGCTTTCTATTTAAAAAGCGTGACCTCTCAATGCTGAAACGATGTGTTTGCGCAGTATCATTTTCTCAAACAAAAGGAAATGTGTCAAGGAATGTTACCGATATCCGCCTCCACGGCTCGGTACATGATGCCCTTGACATGGACATCTCTGATAGCTTCCTGCGAGGAAGAAGAGCAAACAGTACTCAGCCAGGAAGTCAGCGACACACAATTAGCATTCAGCTCTGACAGCAACTTTGCTCTGTAAATAAACAGTTGGCTTGAAGCGCGAGAAGAATCGTTCTTGAATATGAATGACACGGGAAGAAAGCCGGAGTTTCGCAGTTCTGTTGTCACAGCGAGAAAACGTTTGAACCGGCGACTCCGTAAAAGCCACACGTACATTTGAGGGGAAACCTAAAAACCTCCATCGCATTCAAAGAGTAGCTGACGCAAGAAAAAATTTAAAAGAGCAAAAAGTTTCAAAAACGCAAAAGGTCAAAACTGAATCATAAAGCGGGAGGGAAGAAAGAGCTTAAGGAGGGCGTCCTTGAAAAGATGAGAGGGATTCTTCAAACGCAGCAAGTGTGTGCGTGCGTGTGTGTGTGTGTGCCTGTGGAGCTTTTAATGACAGCTATCTGTCAAAAAAATGCTTTAGCGTCACTGAGAACAGACAGGAGCAGCACGACAGCAAACCTCAGAGGGAAAACGCGGCGCTGATTTCTCACCGTTCCTCCTGTGAAGTAGCAGAGCCATGTGGCTGGTGGCAAAATTGCTCGTCTAAAATTAGACGCTGCTTTTTAGCCGTGCTAAAATTAAGACGGCACAGGACGACTGGAGTGTGGCAGAGAGCTGCAACGTGTAAACACAGCAACACTTAAGCACTATTAGTCGGGGATAGCTATTTATACCCCTAAAGCTTTAGAAATATTTTTACTACAATCACAAACCTAAATGCGTTTTAGAATCATTTTGTGAATTTGTGACAAACACAAAAGTATAGAGTGATAAAGCATATAATGTTTATGAATGTCAAAGAAATGTGTAAGAGTGTCACAGTAAGCCAATACTGACCAACATGCAAACACTATCTGTGGTGGAAAACTGACACTGAGGGAACACAACCTCGCCACAGGAAAATGGTAGTGGTAGCATTATTCAATCAGATTTTCCCACTCAGGAACAAGGGTGTACAAAATGGATTGATGGATGGATGAATGGATTGATGGATGGATGTATGGATTTTCCCTTCTTTGATGAAAAGATAAATTCAGAGAAGATGGAAGAAAGCCTGTCAGAGGCAGCCGGCTTGAAGATTTTCACCTTCAAGCCGGGCAACAACCCCAAACAAACAGCACAACGGCCACTTTAGTGTGATCTCTAATCATAACATTTTGATAAATGTTATGATCCTACTCAGAGTCAGTGGCAAGACTTGAAAATCTATTTTCACTAGAGGTGTGCCGATCGATCGGTCACCGATCATAATCGGCCGATTTTCGTGAAATCGGCGATGATCGGGATCGGCCGATCATAGGCTCTGTTACCGATACCGATCAGCTGCATCTCATTTCCCAGCCTGTCTGTCCAGCTGGTCTCGTCTTTCCTTCACTCTGTGCAAACGCGCAGCAACAAATGCTAAGCGATGTGTAACTATAACACACTGAGTGAA
>CAEGAF010034027.1:0-34761 GCA_903067075.1 Micropoecilia bifurca | reverse complement strand
TGTTGATATTATTACTCGAACTGCGCATGCGCGAAGGGAACATTCAGTGCTTTCAGCACCGCCCTCTGGCGGTCATCCGGGATTCATAGAACCGTAGTTACATACGTAACTTTCGATTTAAAATTAGTTTTATTCAACAAATTAGTTTGCCTGGCAGTGAGATCAGTGTGAGTCAATTTAACGTTGTTTTTTTTAACAATTTAACAAAAAAGACAAAAAGAGGGAAAAATGGTGTAGCAACTTTTTTTCATGTCACCGTTTTTTTTTGTGACGAGCTTAAAGTCTTTGAGTTTGGAAAGACTCTGCCTAATATTTGGTGAGTAGTTTTAGACTTAACTGTAGAAGGACTTCATCTAATGATTATTTGAGAAATCAATCAAGTGATTATTCAAGGTCTTGAATAATCAAGCGATTAATCAGATTTAAAAAAACTTTATTCTACACATTTTTTAGTTAACCACTATTTATAGTTTTTTTTACATTTTTTACTATATTTCTAGTATTAAAAAAAATGTTTTTATAATACTACAAATTCATAAAATGCTAAATATTGAGTTCCCTTTAAACAAGAATATAAACATTTTATTCCTTCAGTGAACAATTGATCATTTGTAGCAAAGGGTGCATCTGTAGCTAAAAAATAAAAATAACTTTTAGCAACATGTGAAAAGCTCAACTTGCTTTTTGACTTGCTCTATGTTGCTCTTTCAACAAATTACATTTTGGCTTCAAAAAGAAAAGCCACAACAATCAATTGATATTTTCAACAATCGATTAAACAATTAATCCAATTAATTGCTTCAGCCCTAAACTTTATTTAGCATGTCTTTAGCATGTTTCAGAAATTTATTTTTTATTTTTGCAGTAGTAAAATGGAGGTGAAACTCTGAAACCTTTAGAATTTATATGAAAGAGAAAAGCAACGTCTCGCATACATCAATACAGAATTTTATTTTCATTTTACCTTCAGATGAACGTCTTACATTTTGTACAAAATCATTAGAAAATGTCTGCTGCTCCATAATCCCGGGGCTAATCCTTGGTAGAGGGGGGTGGAACCGCTAAAGGATTAAACTGGGAATCATGCAGCATCCTGGACCGGATGACGAGGCTCAGCCCGACTTTCAGATCAAAGTTTCAGTCCCATCTTACGGTCAAACATCCACTTTCACCCCTCCATCCCCAGCGAGGGGCGTCTGGGGGAGGAGGGCCCTCCCCCAATCTGACCACACTAGTAAGGTATAGAGATACAGATTAGGATGAAGGAGAAGGAGAATCCGTACTGTCTTTCTCCGCTCGTATGTCTGCGATGGGTGGGCACAGTAGCACGTCAACGACACCATGCATGTTTGCATACGCACGACACATCATTGGGTTTGATTAGCTAAGAAGGTTTTTTTTTCTTGTTTATAAAACCATCAATATCATCAGTCATTAAAAAAAAAGAAAAGAGGAATCAACCGATGTGTGCAGAAGAGAAGGAGCTTGGATGGAAAGAGGGTAGATGTTTTGCTATTGTACATGCCCAACACACACACACGCGCACACACACAGGTTAAATCTCAGCTAAGCACACAAACGTCTCAAGTCGGGAGTTTTCAAATCATCTTTTTTAAGAAAATGAAAAAAATTGGTAAACCCGACAGATGATCAACAATCGCCAGACGATCAGGAAACGTCGGCCTGCTGACCACAGATTTTTACAAATGTCCTCCTCTTCCAAACAGAAATAAAAACAAAAAAAGAACAGAGAGGCACTTACACAATCACTTTCATTGTACACAGTGCATTTATATAGGTGTCCACCAAATGAGACACGGCTACATTGTGTTTTTTCTTATTTTTTTTTTAACTCTTTCTGTTCGACCACGCTCACAGGGTGGGGGGCTCATTTTCACAATGAAGCATGGTTTGTCTTTGCTCTGCTTCGTAGCAGTTGGCACATGTACATGCAAAAAGCTCCAGATTCTGACCCGCACAGGCAAACTAAAGGGGACGGAGGCCGTGTGGCGAAGGGAGGGGGAGGGGGGGCAGGACAGTAAACTGATTGGTATGTGGACAGAAAAACACACAGACAGACTGAAAGGCAGGTCCTTGAACACCTCCCCCAGCCTTTGATCCCATCCCTGCCCCTCGTCGTGTCTGGTGTTTTCACAGCAGCACCAGAGGAGGCCTCTGGACGTCGGGAGGGGGGTTTGTGGGTTCTGTCGGGGTCAGTCGGTTTCCAGGATGAGCGGCGGCTGCTCGTTCTCCTCCTCCAGGCGCAGGTCGTTCAGGTCCTCCTCCAGCCCCACCCCTCCCACCGCGCCCTGCTCTTCGCAGTAACCTAGGAGACGAGGGAATCGGACGCAATGAGGACAAGTGAGACGAACAGCTTTGCACATTTTGAAGTTACCCTGCGCAATTTTCTTTTCTATTTTTTTTTTTTTTTTTTTTAATTCAGCAGATTTGGAAGTATTTTTGTTGAAGGCGTTTGAGCATTTATATGATAAACTTCTAACATAAACAATACAGCAGAGGGCTGATCTGTTGATTATTTCTTGGATTAGCAGATTAATAATTAAATAGCAAAGTGAGCTTCATAAGGTAGAACAAATTTACAGTTTTTTCTATCCCAAATCCAAAATGTATTTTTTTTAGTAAAGTTTTGAATTAATTGCTGCTCTGATTGCGTTAATATTTCAGTAAGTGGCCTTTTTTGATTCCCTATACTCAAGTTAGTGATGAATCAATTACTAAATTAGTTAACGATTATTTCAATAAATCGATTAATCGTGATGAATCCTTTGAAAAGTAGAAAAAGCAGTGGAAAATAAATGAACACATGTTCTAGAAAAAGGTGGGATTTTTCTAAATCTCAGTGTGAAAAACGTTATATACATTACCAAAACTTTTTGTGTGTGTATTTGTGCTTCAAGCACAAAAGTACAAGATCAATTATTCCTCCTACATTTTGTCACACAGTTCCAGCTACGATCCGTCTTTGTTTTTACACAGAGCTTCACCGTCTGATCTCATGCCGTCTCAACAAGGAATTTACTGCATAAAATGTAAATTAAAACAGTTCCGAGTGAATTGCAGATTTCTAAATTACCTTTACTGACAGCGGCAATGTAGGTTTGGGCCACAAGGGGGCGATCATGTGAGCCCTGCTCCAGGATCTCATTGGGAGGTTCAGCACTGCTGTCAAGCCTGAAAAAGAAACAGAAATAAAAAAATAAAATAAAACAAACAGAAAAAGACAGTCTGCTGGATGTGACAGCCTTTCAGTTTCACCTGTGCTGCTTCATGAGCGTGCATTCCCCCCCCTCCTGAGGGTCCAAGTTGTACAGGTATAAATATCCGTCAGCCGCTGCCACCAGCAGCCTGGGGATCTTCTGAATCCTGGTTTAGAAAACGGAGACTTGTCAGAAACCCGCTGAGCATTCGGCTGCAGCACGCACGCACGCACGCACGCACGCACGCACGGTAGCCTGGGTCATTTCCCTGCTCGTTTGCATTTCAGCTCTTACACCATCAGGCGGATCAGAAAAGGAAGCCAGTCATCTTTAACAGACTCTTTTTCAAAAATTATAGCAACCGATCAGATTTGCTTTCAAAGCAGCTAAAAGCGGCTAAAGATGAAACTTTCGTTTGTGCTCACATGGCTAAGGCACAGATGTTTTTGTGTCCGCAGAAGGGCAGGCGTACGGTGGCGAAAGCTCGTCCCTGGGTGAACATTTCTGTGACCTGTGAAGGCAGGTAGGTGGTGGACGCCATCAGCACCTTCCCTAAGTAACCCCCCCATGTCGTCGGCTCCTCCGCCGGCCTGGAAGGGGAACAAAGAACACCAGGCATGTTTACAGTTTGTTGCAAAAATGTTTATTTGAATTTGTTGCTATAATCGATAAGGATTTTATGTGATCTGTGATTTTCTTTTTTATTTTATTTGACAGCATCACATTTCGTGTCAGACGCTGCAAAAAACTTGGAACTGAGGCAAAAAGTCATCGTTCAGCAGCATGACGGCCCAAAACATGCTTATGTGCAAGAAAAGTCTAGTCAAAGTAAAACGAGGCAAGACAATTTGGAAATTGATGTTTGGAGATGCTTTCCATTCATTCTGACTGAGCTGGACTTATTTTGTGGAAAGGATGAGGGATAAACACAAGTTTACACATGTGAAAATTTAGTAAAGACCACCAAAGAGTTCACCAAGTGATGCACATGACAGGTTAAGATTCAACATGTAGAAAAATAATAAAGACTACTAATCATCTTTCTGAGGTGTTTGGCTGTAAATGAACTGAATGGTGAAACATTCAGGAGGCACTGTGTTTTTTCTCCTAAGGATTAAAATAATGGACAGAGAGAGAGAAAAAAAGGGCACTTACACATACTTCTCCTTCTGCGTCTCCAATTTGAAAATGTGGACCGTCTCTGTGTTGCTCGAGGCAGAAAGATACAGGCCTTCCATGCTGAACGCCAGCGAACAGATGCTCACACACCTGAGAACAACGAAACACACACACATTCAGCAAACGGAAACGAGCCCTGGACTCAACTCCTCTTTCACTTCCCGACCGGCGGGACGCTCGGCCGTCTCAGCCGCGCTCTAACCTCTTGACGCCTCGCCGGAACTCAAACAGCTTCTGTCCCTCTGGGATGGAGAAGACGCGGATGACCGTGCCCTGACGGGGAAGTGAAACGCACGAGACGCAGGCTGAGATCACAAGGAAGCAAACACACAAGGCCTCCCTCCCTCTGCGCGCGCGCGCGCGTGCGTGCGTGCGTGCGTGCGTGCGTGCGTGCGTGCGTGCGTGCGTGCGTGCGTGCGTGCGTGCGTGTGTGTGTGTGTGTGTGTGTGTGTGTGTCTCCTCCAAATTACCTTCTCTGAAGCCGTGGCCAGCTTGGTGCCGCTGGCATCGAACGCCAACGCCGCTAAGGGGCTGTCGTGAGCCGGAATCATGTTGGCCGCCCTCTGAGGAAAACAAAACACGCCCGTGTTTACTTTAGGCTGACAAAAAAATAAAAAGAGAGACCCGAACTGAACGGATGGCGCCTGGGCTCGCGAGTGTTTCAGATAAGAAGCGTGTGTAAATAGTTCAGACACAATGAAACAAACTCCTCGAACCGAGTCGGTTCCCCCTACCAGGTTGACCGTGTCGAACACCTGGACCTCCCCTATCGTGGCGCTGCCCGGATACGCCAGGTAACAGTTGTCGTTGCTGATGGAGAGAGCACACAGTCCTGCAGAGAAGCAGAGACATAAATAAATACAGTGAACTACAGAAAAACCGGAAACAGATTTTAAGTTTAAATCTAAACCTGCAAAAACAGAAAATCCTACTGAGTATTTTTGGTTTAATTTCTAGGGCTACGTCTTGAGTGGGAAATGTCTTGTTACACTGGCAGATTAATTTACAAATAACTAGTAGCTTTTCATCAACACTTATTATTGATTTATTGGATTATTGACTTAAAACAAGCTCCTAATATTTTCCTGAAAAGTTACTAATGAATTAGTTTTGTCTCATTTCACATCTACTAAGATATTTGAACAAAAACCTGGACCAAAAATACTTTAAAATATCCAACATTCAGTTTCACTAAAGCTTGAATATTTCTTAAGAGCAATAATAATAATAATAACAATAACAATAATAAATAAATCAATCAATTCAGAGATGTTTCAGTGTTGTGGTCTGATGTGGACAGTTTGCAGAGTTCTTTGTACGTCAACAGAAAGTTTAGTGGAAGGAAAAGTTTGCTAAAAATAAGATTCTGGGGGGAGATTCTGACAGTGGATCAGAGGGTAGATAAGTCCCTTTAGCAATCTGAAGATAATGTATTCATCTATCTGTGTCCCTAACTCTACGGGTGGCTTTTTAGCAGCTACCTAAATTACACATCAGTTCCTGGTTCCAACAGATTCTCGTAAACTTCTAATGGAGGAGAACCGGTCCGTTTTCGTTCCACCGCAAACAGAATCGATACGTTTTTAATACAGCTTGTGCGAACTGACCTGACGGGTTGGGCGGAGTCTCTCGGATAGTGTGCAGCACTTTCATGTCTCTGATGTTGTGAATGTAAAGCGACTCTTCCAGACACACAATCAGCCTCTGCGGGGGAGACAACGGCGACGTCAACAAGAGCCGACAAAAACCCAAAGACAAAACTACACTAACCGTGTTGCTATTTTTATTTCCCCCTACCTGTCTGTTCAGTTTCACAGCCAGTATGGTGTTTGAGTACGAGTAGTTGCAGATCTCAGTTCCCTTCTTGAAGTGACAGACTTTGAGCTTCCTGGGCGCCTTCAGGCTCACGATGGCCACCAGGCTGCTGGAGAACAGGCGCTCCACGATGCACACATCCTCCGTGTCGGCTGCGGAGACGGAAGCACAGAAAACAACATCACTGCCCGGCGCCCGCTCCGTCGCGTGGCAACAGAAACGAGAGCAACCCTTAGTGTGGGAAAACTGCTTCTTCAGAGTTAGCGCTTAGATGCACTGGACTTTATTTAGTTGTGTCAGAGTAAATGGGGCTTACACACAAGATATTTAAAAGTTTTATTTTGTAGTAGGAATAAAATAAAATCGTGTGCGATATTTCTAAGCTATGTAGGTTTATTGCCTAAAGTCTCAGAAAAATTCAGTGGAAGTTTTGGTTGTGATGTAAAATGGTGGAAATACTTGTGCAAAACATAAAAGGATAAAAAAAAATGAATATAATGCAATGTAAATCTAATAAAAAGGGAAATACATGATGTTAAAGCATAGATTTATAAGATATTTAATATCTTAGTCAAAATAAAAAAAAAACTACTAATGGGTAGGTGATTCAATTCTGTCTAGACAAACTGCAAACTCGCATTACATACAACTAACTGGTCAAACATGTGACTGAGCAGCAGTGTGATGACTGATGACCTGCTGGGAAATACAGCATGGAAGGGGGAAGAAGAAGAATAGAGTCCTCACAATACTTACTACATTCATATATCTGCTCCAGTTTGTCCACAGAGGACAAGGAGAAAAACTTGTATCCTGACTTGGTGCCAACAGCCAAGGACCTGGAGGAACAGCGGGATGAGGACAGACAGCAGTAAGTGACCCAGCGTTGCATCAGCGGCACACAGAGGCTGCATGGAGCTGGACGGTCTCTGTGTCACTGGATACTCATGAGTTATAGCTGTTACACTGCGACATTTGTCACCCGACTGAGGCGGTTTTGCAATATCACCCGAGCTGATCCGCTGCTAATTCAGCCGAACAAACCCCCGCTGGCAGTTCTCCCATTTCCTAATATGAACGAATGCAAATGCGGCCGAGCATTTTCGGGTTTCAAGACTAGATTCAACAGCTCCTGAAAATGTTAGCCATTCATTATCAGAGCGACTGAAACACGCCAAATAGTTATAACTTTACATACGTTAACTTACGGGTAGAGAATAACATCTGTAGCCTTAATCTAGACACCCCAGTAATCCCCGTGGAGGCTAACTTCGATGTATTGTGGCTAAAGTTAGCCCCGATATTACAGCATCACGTTAGCTAACAAGCTAAGCTAGTCTCCAGTGAATTAAAATCCTCTAAGGATGTTTTCCTTAACAACCTGGCGGCTGCTTTCAATTTTACAGTGAGAAACCCCGTCCTGAATGTTTCACATAAACACATGTCACCCAGCCTTTGCAGCTACAAACTGAGCTAACGTCCGCTAGCCTGAAGGCTCCCACAGGCCGCTGCATCCCCGGACTCGCTCCCCGGCCCAGCCTTACGTGTTGTCCTGGTTGAAGTTGGCGAAGAGAAGCTGGCTCCCGCCAGCATCCCCGCTCAGACTGGCCAGGTTCATGGGCTCGACAAAGTCGACATATAAAGTTTCTGGTAAAATAGCAGCAAAGGGACTGGAATTGTTTCAATGAAATAAGTGTAAGTGTTGCGTTATCACGCGGCCATCTCCGTTTCCAGCCCCGCTGTTCTGATTGTTGTTGTTTTTCACTGGGGATGTCGCTCACCCTCTGCGCGCATGCTCAGTGGAAGGCGGCGCTTAGTTCCCTTAAAGGGCCAACCTCACAAAGTATCAATAACAAGCTCTAAAAAAAAATGTTAACCGTTCACGAAATTCAGAATGTACGTCTGTGTTGGAGCAGCAAAAACAGAAAGAGGAGGAATTACAAATATGACTATCGAAAATATAATATTGTAACGTAAGTTGTGAGTGGATCTACCAGCGCCCTCTACCGTCCGTCACATAAAGGAGTTTTAGGATGGATATGCATACAACGTCTAACATTATTCACACAAATCCTCCTAATCAGTGGTGGACAAAGAACTGGAAAATGTGTTAGGCTCTTGATGTGTCATATAAAATCAGCCCATAACTATATTATATTTAGACTTAACTTTATTAATCCACAGACAGACCGGTTGGTGTCTTTGATAAATCCTTGAAACACGATCCTTCAATTAAGTTAAATTCAATGCAATCATGAGGACAGATTTTACACACTTTGAAAATCGATTACATTTAGGGGGTCAGAGTAAGATAAACACTAATTTATTTGTAATTAACTAATGAGTCAGTTTATTTATTTATCAACATTTTTGCATGAATGACATTTTAAGACTGACTACATAAAAAATAACAAATGTGCTTTGTCCACATTGCAAAATAAATATTTTTAAAAATATAACTTATTGTCAAAAATGGGGTGTAATGATCATCCCTTTTTGTAGTACTAAGTATTTTAAGGTAAAACCATCGTGATCGTCATTTGCTTGTTAAAAAGAAAAGAAAACCAGCATTAAATGAAAGTGAAAAACCGAAACAAATAAATAAAAACATAACATTTTGGTTTCACTAAATAGTTTTAAAATATTAAATGAGAAAGTCGATTAAAGCAAAATTTACAGTGGACTGTATAAAAACACAAATATGTTTGGTAGTACTTGTGTTGTGCGTATGTATAAAACACGTTTAGAATAATTTAACGCGTGATAATTAAATAATTAAATGTACAAGAGGTTTCGATTTACTTTCATCACTTGATAAGCAAATCTCATGTCCAGCACCAGAGGGCAGCATTTTGGTTAGAACCATTTCTTAAACTCATGAGAAAAACTAACACATCCTATGAATTACCTGCTCGGAGAACCATCCGTAGCGGCGAGAGCTTTAAACAGTTTTATCCTTATGATTCTTCACTGCATCGCTACATTTGCTTCTGTTTCCTTAAGATCCACAGCATTTCAGTCAAACTGAGGTCCAAACTGTGACCGGATCATTGCAACGTCTCTGTTCTTCTTTCATTTTCAACCATTCCGGATTTTCTGGTGTGTTTGGAATCGTCGTTCTGCTGCAGACCCGGTTTGGGGTGACTGTTGGGCGCATGGTACTGGCATGACCCGCATAGCCCGCATGGCCGACTCCAGCATATTTAGGAGTTCATGATCATATCATCAGTGCGTGATGGGACAGACTCTGTAGCTCTTCTATTACTATACACAGTAAAAATGCCAGTGATGAATTAACACCCAAAAAATGTCTATATATGTCCAAGTCAGCTGGTGTTAAAGTAACACTTTTGAAAGTGTTAAAAGATTGACGCCCATATTTTTTGTTAAATTGACATTGGTCTATAATACTGAAATTGGTTTAAGAAAAGTTAAACTTTCAATTTCTGTGTATTTTGAGTATTTTCCACTGAATTTGATTGATATTGACACCTTGTGGGTCAATTATTTGCTTTTTTAACATCGCATTATGTTTTGTGATCAACACTACACTGGTGTTACTTTTAATATATTTTACCACCAACACCGTTGCAAATGTTAATGTGACACTCTGTAGTGTTGAATTTAACACCAGCTGACCTGAACACATCTAGGCACTTTTGGGTGTTAATTCAACACTGGTATTTGTACTGTGTACTTGGTAGTTAAAATAAAGGCCATGTGCTGATATCCTGCATGGTTTTTGTTTTGCCTATTCAAGGTTTTCCAGATTCACAGACAGAACTACCTGCCTAAGTATTGCTGCTGTATTTCTTTGAGAGAAAATGAGATTTCTCTCTCTGAACAACCAAAACTTGTGCATGAACGTTGTGAACATCACTATTTATTACTGTATAAACGTTGGCTAAAATACTCCTGGGAAAATACCAAATGAATTAAGTGTTTTCCACTCTACAGAACAATATCGATGCTATAATATACAATGAGATGTTCACACTGATGACTAAACAAGTTAATGAAACACACACACTAGCAGCACCTGCTGTTCTCCCTTTATTAAATACTGCAAACATTTTGAGGATGCATTTCCTAATTTGTCCTATCCCATTTCCTTTTCATTTCATTCATAAGCATTGTGAGTAAACTGTTTGGGGATTAAATTATTCCAGCCAACAATATGTAAGCTCATAAAACTGATAATCGGTTCTGATAGTTAACCTTTAATGCTTTTATGGTGGCAAAACCATGTAATTTCAGCCTGAAGCATGAAAATGTAATATATTTTGGTGCATATGAACACCTCAGATATGAGGTCTCACAGACACTTTACTAATTTCTACTGATTTTCAAACTGGGCAAACTTCCTTCATGATGCAGAATGTTACGCATAATTATAATGCAAAAAAAACCAACAACTGTATATTGGACTAAATGTAGGTCTGTTCCACTTACCTGGAAAGTCCTGGTTAAACAACGTTCTACTGAAGAAGGCGGATTTCAACATGGCGACGCCCATAAACATCGTTTGCAGTAGCTCTTACAAACATAATTCGAAGCTCTATTTTTAATTTTTAAAAATCAAGAGTTGAGACATATTTACACAGTTTCCTGGATTTATTGTTTTGCATTAAGTTAAACAAGAAAGTCCTCACCAGTGGGAGTACTAAGAGTTGCTCCCAGTTTCCCAGTGGGAAATCAGACTTCAGAGGGCATTTAAGTTTATGTTTTTCCCCAGTTCAACTGAAATTGTGTTTTTGTGTCTTATTTTAAAATTGTATTGTAGTTACATTCATCAGTGTTTATTCATTCTTAACTGTTTTTAGCACTATCAAAATTGAGATTTAATATGCCTAATGTGATAGAAAATGGCTGTAGCCCTTGTTGCTTTGGATCAAGAAGGTCTTGGATGGAAGTCTGTCGTTCTCCTTGTGCCTGTGTGGGTTCTCTACAGGTATTCCTCCTTCCTCCCACAGTTAAAAAAACATGATTGTTAGGTTCATATCGGGCATTAAATTTTTCCATGGGTAAAATAGAATGATTTAATAGGTTTCCATAAGCCTGTTGAATGCCAGATTATTACATAAAACCTGCGTCACGGGAAATCTGCCTCTCATCCGCAAGACTTCCTAATCGTTCTGAATGCCACCTCCTGACAAATGAAACGAGCTAACTATATTTGACAGCACCTGAATTTATTCACATTAACATCACCACTTTCTTTTTTTTTATCCTGTCTCAACTCATCAGCAGCTCTAGTCATCCAATTTACTCAACAGGATCTTTTCTCTTTTTTTTTGCACCAAGCCCCAACTTGTCTTGAGAATTGGCTGCTCAACAAGATAATTAGCAGTTTCTCTTTTCAGTCGTTGGTAATTGGCGAGGAACATGCGAAGGAAGCAACTAGTCATGCCAGTGAAAATTATTTTGGGGTGTGAGTTTGAACATGCGTGTGTGTGATATTGGTCTCGAGGAGAATAACTCGGAGGAAAGTGAAGCAGGAGGAATTGGCAGCCTGCGGCGGCAGGCACTGCTGCTTGTTCAGTGCAGAATCTCACCAAACAAAGGAAGGATAGAGAACCGAGACACAGCCAGACGGCTGACATAGGCAGGGAGAGAAAAGAGAGCAAGGAGACAGGCAGCACAGCTGAGGGAGAAAACAAAGCGACATTGTTTGTTTCTGTAAGGAACCACCTGCAATCCCTGTTGTTTTGTTCGATTAAATTTGGCTGAAATGTTCGATTCTTTGAGATTCCGCCGAGCACCTCGGTAAAATCAACAGCGTATATTTGGTACATGTGCATACATATACCTGCGTACATAGACACCCACTTAACTTTTGTGTCATTCTGTAAAATTACAACCACAAAGCTTAAAGGCAATTTATTGGGATTTTATGTCGCAAGCTAACACAAAACAGTACATAATTTGTGAGATTAAAAAAAATTTGTGTGCATTTGTACTCTGCCCCTTTTATTGTGATGCTCTGAAATAAAAATGTTTTCTGAAAACTTTTTTTCTATTATTATTAAAGTAAATTTTGTGGAGAAGCAACTATCAGTTCAAATGAATATGGCTTTTATGCAAAAAGTGTTATTTATTTATTTATTTTTTTAAAGCCACTTATAAAGTTTCCCATAAGCCATCTGAGAGACACAGCAAACAGTACTCAGGTCAAACGAAAGCAGGATTATGCATGTAAAACAATATGTGTGGCAGGAAAATGTATAACACTGCACATCAACATGGTGGCAGCATCATGCCACAGGGAAAAGAGAAGCTGGTCAGAGCTGATAGGAAGATGGATGAAGCAAAAAAGAATCACTGTTTAAGAATCACTCTCCTGTGAATTCTAAATGACTGACCAACTTTGCGATGAAAAAAATCATCAAAGATTTCAAACTTGATGTACAAAACCGGTAGAGCTGCAGCAAAAGATGATTCTGCAGAATTTAATACGGGGCGTGAATGCAGTTGCTCAACAATTTTACACAAACGGGATCATATTTTCTACAATGTCACAATTATGTTCCACTCTGTGTTGGTCGGTCACACAAAATCCCCAGTAAAACCCATCAAGGTTAGTGGCTGCAATGTGGAAAAAAACCCCAACAACATCTGAGTACTTTTAGAAACACCACGGTTTCGACTTTGGTCTTTTAAACAACCACAGCAGCTTTTTTGTGATTTCCACAAAAGTAGCTTTCCGCTCTGCTTACATTATGATTCAGAGAAAGCGACGTCAGTTGGTCCAGTTTTACCGTTTCCAGGGATTGAGCGTCTGTCAGCACGGGCACGGGTCCAAACCAGGCTGTCCAAACAAACATGATGGACAGAGGGCAGAGAAGCCAGGGCCTGAGAAACAGCCTTCCGCAGCTGTAAATCAGGAATCCATGTTCATCTTGTAGCGGACAATGTCATCTGGAGTATAAATTAACTCATAACTGCAGGTTGACTTGATAAATGATTGAGCACAAACTGCACACGTTCCAATCCACCTGCTGGCTCTGACATGTATTTATTCCTGTATGTAAACCATCCACTCACAAACACACACATATGCCTGCTCTCTGGGTGCTGGTGGGAGTGTTATTTACCAGAATATTTGGTTGCTTGACCACAGTCACTGATACTGAATCTTATCTTCAAACACAGCGGGGTGAACACGTCCTTCTGACTCGTTTGGATGTTCGTGTGTTTGCATATTGGTTCTGTTCTCTCTCACAGCTGCTGAACTCGGCCTCAACTGGCTTCTGCTGGCTGCGGTCACTGTGGGATAATGTTTAATTTTCCATTCACGTTTAGAGCGAGTGCAAGCGTGTCTTTGAGGAAATGCATGAGCAGATTTGTAGATTTGTAAAAGTTATATATATATATCTATATCTATATATATATCTATATTCATATAGATATAAAAAACTGACAATCATTAATTTACAATACAATAAAGGTGGGATGTGCAAAGATTATGTGTAAAAATGTTGAATTTAAAGTGTATTCTCAGGCTAATTTACAAATCCAGTTGCTGTATAAAAAGGCAGATAACCATCTGTCTTTATCACCAAAATCAGACTGAAATGTTTTACTTTAGGTTATTTATGAATACCAAAATTAGTTGCCAAATCCCAGAATATGAAAAGTTAGTTTTTTTTAAAAAGTAGCAGAATTATGTGTTTTCCAGCCACGTGGAATTTATTTAATTTGAAATATAGCACAGTCAAGTAACTGTGATGTAACTAGGAAGCTTCAGTTGTTGTTATAAAAATGCTATCCATATATCAAATAAGACTTAAAAGAAATTTGACTTTGTAATTTAACTCCTTCAAATTGGGTCTCTGTCTCTTTAAGAAGCCCCAGCTCTTTCTGAAACTCTGCCTTCAGGAAGTCATCACAACATGGCTCCTCTATTAACCTTTTAGCAACGTTTTTAGCAGCGGTTTTCTGCGAAGTAGCTTGTATAATAAGTTCAATTGATGCGTAGTTCCGTCAAGTGTTTGCTTCCGGCAAGTCTGAAGGAGCTGAGTGGGGGAGTCAGATGTTTACAGACATTTTCTTTGTATTAAAAAAAAATTGCTGTTTGAGTTTCACAGTTTATTTTTGTTTGATACTTTGCTTATTCTTCCACAGACAGATGTTGCATAGTGCTTTGCATGGATTTTGGCCAATTCCTCCTAACTGAAGAAATTAAGTCAGGTTAACAATTAAATTCTTGTACCAGAAGCTACATGTCTTCACCTCACCTCACTCACACACACCCTTTCAAGCCTCCCCACACATTTTCCTTTTAAAAGGTTTTTTTTATGGCTCTAGCGGCCAGATCACAAAAAGATAAATAAATGAAATGCGTGAGACAGCAATGATATTTAAGGTTACCATCAAAAGTCTTCATAATAGCATTATAAACCAGGACTTTATTCTTAAAAGACAAAGAAAGACAACAGTTTTATCAAGATTTTACTGTAATAAACCAAAAGTTCTTGTTTAGATGAAGGTAGTGCAGATATGAGAACTTTAATTTCTGTTTATGGTCTAAAGTTGTTTTGTGCTGAAGAGATAGTTTTGATCAGAGCTTCTCATTCGTTTTTATGAATAAGTACTTTTATTACAGAGAGATTTTCATCTTTATTTACATTTCTGTGTCTTGTCATTGTGTTTATGGCAAAACACTCTTGCTTGGTTTTGTTCAATTTGGCTAATGATTAAAATCTTGTAACAGAAGCTACATGTCTTCACTCCGTTTTTGTCTCTTTTTTTTTTTACAAATGGAAAGTTTGTTAAAAGGAACTTTTTGTATTCTTCCCTCTTCCTGTTGCCTTTGGCTGCAAATCAAGCTCAAACTGCATGTAACCCGCCTCCAAGCTGAGAGTCCTGTTATCTATTCATGGGTTCTCCTAACGTTTTTACTTGTTGAAACTTGTTATTATGAATTTCAAGAAGAAACTTCAGAAAACGCCAAGAGTCAGGTTTCTGAGTTGTCTTGTGCTAACTCTGCCATGGAGATGATATTTATTGTTCAGCTCTATAGCTAAACGATGCCCAAACACATCGATATATTATATTTTGTCTACACCAAAGTCCCTGTGAAGCCTATAAACGTGCAACATAATCTGAATAATCAAATCTTGCAGGAAGCGTTAGATGAATGGTGACGCTTTCCCTTCTCCCACTGAACAACTGTAGCCACTGTCCAGTATTGTCTTCCTTAAAATGCTGAAAAAGGAAAGTGTTTTGTTTACCTTTAAAACTTTATTAGAAATATTTTCCTGTGTGTTTGTAACTGGCTCAGAAAAAATAAATACATAGTGTTCTTGTGAATGGTTACAATAAAGTGATAGAAACTGACAAATAAAACTGATGAAAACTTCTCAAGTAAACATCTGCAAGTTTAAATGCTTAAACATAGATTAATAAAATAGACCGTTTCCAATTAGTGAAAAATTATACATTTGTAAAAAAAAAAATAAAAAAAATTTATCGACTCCAATTTTATACAAAACAAGCAACATGTGCTAGTAGTTTGTGCTATTTTATTAATCAGAGTAAAAAACATCTGAACAATCAGCGATTTAACACCAAAAAGAATGACTGGACATATGTCAGACTTCTCAACCTAGAATCTTCTTACTATATTTAAAACTTGAAACCTAGAAGTTCAGAAAAATCACAAAAAGCAAACAAGAAGACCATCTTCTGAAATAAAGTTAGAGGCTTAAGATATAGCAAGTACGTTGCTCTACGTGTTTCAAAAACGTCCCGCCGGTTTGTCGGATAACTGAGTTGCGATCATTCCCCCCAATTCTATTATAAAATGTTTATTTAATCAAAATAAAGTCTCCGCTTTAGAAAAACCAAGCTTTTGGAGAAACCACACGAGTCATAGGTCAGCCGACGAGTTATTTTGAATTCATCATTTTCCCTTTGTTTTTGATCAAACTTCTCCATCCAATGTGTCGACTTATATGTTGTCAATAAAGTTTGAAATCTCGTGCCTAGTGTGATGTCATCGACTCGCAAACATGAAAAGCAAAACTAGGTTTTTAAAAAGGTTATATTTTGCGAAACTGCATCGTGGCAATAACCGTTTCATTACCCAACTCTCTTCTTATTATTAGTGTACATCTGTAAGCGAGAGAGAGAGAGAAAAAAAAAGCTAATCTCCGGATTGTATCTTTAAGCCTGTGTTTGTATAACAAAACCCACCTGGAAGTGTTGCGTTATGTTCCAGCCTCACTGTTCGTGTGTCGCTAATGTGCAGCGAGGAGGAGCTGTTGGCTGCTGATGCCTTATCACCAGGAGGGGGGAGAGAGGAGGGGAGGGGAGGAGAGGGGACGGCTTACAAGCCCAGCTCCGAGGAACATCCTGCAAACAAGTCCAGGAGTCGAAACCAAACTCCGCTCAGTGTTTTTTCCTCCCCACCTCGCGGCGCTTCGCTCCCTCCGTGCTCGTGTCGTGATGCGGCTCCGTGGGGAGGAAGTCTCAGCGCTCCAGTTGTAGTTGTTGGCCCACAATGCCGGTCGCGTTGCCCTGCTGGACATATGAGTGAGCGCCGTTTTATTGTTTTCATCTCCGAACGCACGACGGTGGGACATCCGGCATGGAGAGACCGTAGCAGGAGGAGGAGGAGGAGGAGGAGGAGACCAAGGTCGCTACTGGTTTGGTAAAGAGAGCGCGAGCGGACCGACGCACGCGCTTTTCTGCGCTCGAGATGGACTTCAAGAAGACAAAATTTGGAAGGTAATTATGTGGGGGAGAAAGTTTGAGCTCATTATGAATGGAAGTAGAATCCCACACGGCGGACAGATGTTGTGCATCCACTACGCGCTGTGACGCGAGGACAATCAGAGAGATGTTACAGATTAGTGAGCATGTCAGCGAGCAATCAGTTCAAATTTGAATCTTTCTCCTGGGATCGTCGTGTTTCCTCCATCGGGGCACAGTGGCGTTGAAAGGTCTTCACTCTCCTTGAAACTTTTCACATTTTGTAACACGGAACAGACTTTATGTGATAGGACAATAAGTAGGCCAACACTAAGTCATTTCATTCGTACAAATCAGAAAAATGTGGCGTGTATTAACCAAGCCAACACTTCGTAGACTAATCAAATTGGATAGATAACACCCGTAAACATCAATATTCACGTTTTGTTACGGATTCTAGTCCATTCCAACACATGAGCATATTTTCATCTAAACCATTTCACTGCCTTAAGAGCAAACCTTGAGATTTTTGTACCAGTTGTTTTGTCCTTCAGGATTGTATCCCTGAAGAAAAGCATTTACACAGCATAATGCTGCCACCACTTGTTTTCAGGGTGATGTGCAACACAAAACTCACCCATAAATGTGTTCTTCTCTGATTAATGCTCTCCTTTCTTGGCCTTTCACGTCAGACAGTACTTGTTGTGTCACACTCTGTCTATTTACTGAATGTTTCTCCTTAGAAGGTCAAATCTGGATATTGTTGCATAACAAAGCAATACTTTAAACTTCTGCACAACTTTATCCCTGATCTGCTGAGCCAGATTTTAACAAGAGCTCATATGGGCAGTAGCCCAGTGCGCCGTTTTTTTGGGGGGGTGCCCCAAAGATTTTTTTTTTTTGCTTTCTTTTTCAGTGGATGTGTGTTTTTCAAAGATTGTACTTTATATAAAACCCATGTGCACAAATTAGATGAGTCACATTAATATTTTAGGAATTGAATGATTTTAAACAATATTCAAGTATTTGTAAATAATGAAGTTGCAGTAAATTTCTTTGAGAACGACGTGGCTAATAAATCTCCCATGAATCAAGGCGTAGCTGTTAATGACTACCTAATAGTGTACTGTGATTTGCATGAGTAAAATAAGTTTTCCTCAGTGGACGGCACCAAAACTGCTCTTCCCAGGGCCACACATCTTTGTAAATCTGGCCCTACTGTTTTAACACATGTGGTGGTTTTGGGATATTAGGATAAAGATGGCTGAAAACAAAAGAAATCCGGGTTTCTTTTGTTTTCATGTTTCTTCCCCATTGAAACACATACATGGTTCAGGGTTCTGTTTCTCAGTAAATTTCCCCCCACGATGTGGGTCACAGTTCAGCGCTGCGACACCAGTTTATCAAGTCCAGTCCTGCCCTGGGACGTTCGCTGCGTTGAAGGGGAAGCTTGGCTATAATCGTGAGAACCGGAGTCGGGACTCCCAGAGGAGATTAACTTGATCTTCACAGTGAAAGGAATAGCCTTGGAGTTACTCACGCACAGATTCCTGTGGCGCACGCTGTGATCCAGAGGCTCTGATCCTTACATTATTACGTACAGCTGATCCTATTCATGCGCTGTGTGGCGCAACGGGCCCTCTGTCTCCGCGAGGTGAAAGCCGGGCTCCTGCAAACACGTGGGAACATTTAGCCGGCATGTGACGCCCATCTGTGCACAAAAGAAGAAGAAGGAGAAGAAGAAGAAGAAGAAGAGGAGGCAAGTCTTGTTATGAGGAAAGAGAGGATCAGAAAAGAAGACAGATAATGCTGCCGTCCATCCTGTGCAATCAGCCTCATTTTTCAGTTGATTACACACTCTGGCACACACACACACACACACATACTCAGAGCTCTGTCATAACTGATTAGAGAACAGCAGAGCGCCACATGAAGCCACAAACACAGCAACAGTGCTGAGGAAAATAGCTGCTCGCTTGTTGTGTGTTCTTGGCTCGGCCTCAAGAGATGGAGGACAAACAGGGAAGAAGTGGCAGCTACTCAAACATCGGATGTTATCTCACTAATTGTTTCTTTCTTCTCTGCTCTGAAGTTTGACAATAAAAACTTTTGAGTTTATTTCGTCATGTCACCATTGGAGCCATGCTGTTTTTTTTTTTTTTTTTAACTCATGTAAGTAGGAAGGGGATTCATTCCAGAGAGGCTGCAGAAAGCAGGACAAGCCACTTTGCATCATGTGGTGTTGCATACAAACAGAAAAATAAGGGTGGAAATGTGATAGAGAGATCTGCCATGTACATTTTGGGACCCTGACGCCCTCATCCACGAGCTAAAGACATCACAGAAAAGCTCACAGATGTCAACAGATCTGTGGAGGAGAGAGGCTGGTCGAAGGACAGATGATGCCTAATTATTTATGTATAAGCTTCAGATCTTAGAAGCTTTCACATTTGAAACCCAGTCATTGCATATTGGAAAGGATTTATTATCGACGGTTCAGTGTGTTATTCTTTGTAACTTTTGATTTATTTAAAAAAAAAAAGGCTGGATGCGTTTTTGTAGTCTTTCCAGCTACAGGAGAACTACGTTAAGTTTTTTGGCTATGTGCTACAATTGATGCTTTGCCTCCCTGGATCTCAGTAAATATCAAGATTTTTTCTGTTTCTGTTTTTGTTTTTTTTGTCATGATTTAAACTATAATTTGTCATATGGGGGAATTTGTGTGATTAACAAAGATGATGTCAGATTGTGACTGTAAGGATATCTGTTTTGAATTCTGATTCAACTCTCAAAACTAGAATTTCAATCTCAGGAAATCATTCTTGAACTCACCGTGTGGATTAAAAAAAATTAAACCCACTCAAAGATTTTGATCAAAACAAAAGGAACTAATCATAACTTAATCCACCTGTATAACAACCTCTGGTCTAATGGTAAAACTGTAATCCCAGAGCTTTATGGTGCCACCATAATGTGGTCATTGTGTTTCTCTTGGTGATGTGTTGGGATCTTTTGAAATTATGACCCATAAGTTATTATTTTTATTCCATCAGATTATTATATATACACCCCTCCAATCAGTGGCGGCCCCAAAAGAGTGGCAAGGGGGGACGGTGGCCCCTGCTGGAAATATGCTAACTAGCCCTTTACCCTCCAGAGAATCATGTTTGGTTCATAAAAAGGCATACAGTCATCATGTAAAACTCAATAAATAAATATATGCAAATATATGTAGTTGTTCCACCCTAAAACATAGAGAATAAAGTTTTATTTCACACTCAAAACACAATCAGCGCTTGTTGCTGACAGGCTCTTGCCACATGTTTTTGTGATTTGATCAGGATACATATAAAAAAAACAACAAAATGATTTCCTCCATCACAGAAGCCTGGCATTTTAACATGGATGTGTAGAGTTTACAGAGAGCTGGAATATGAGCTCCTCCGTTGTGTATCCTATTTAATCAGCAGTAAATCCCTCCATCCCGGCACAGCGCATCTGGAGATGTTATGAAACCACGTTTTTTTCCTCCACTCTCCTAGACAAACACCACGTTACGTGAGCGCAGCCCCGTGTCTGGAGCCGCAGGTGCATCAGTGCCGGTCGGTCCACGCTGTTTTGATTGCGCATGTAGGCCGTGTGCTCTTTATCATGCGCGCATACCTCTTATTGTTTCATGGTTGAGCGAGAAAGAACACTTAGGAGGAGGTGAAGCAGAAGAAAAACACACGAGGGGAAGGCAATGTTTTGTTTAAGCCTCTGCTGCCTGCTCACCTTAGAACTCAACTTATCGTTGGAGAATCGGACATTATTTAAAGTCATGTGACTTAGTGGAAGGCCTCGGTGGGGACTTTGAAAGCTTAAAGTCACACACAGTGTGATGTGGATTAGAAAACTGCAAATCCTCCAAGAATAATCACTTGCCCAACACATTGCTGTGGTTCCTTTTGTGTTTTCGGAACCAGTAAAGACATGAATTGACCAGTCTGGCCTCTAAATCCTCCACTAATGTTTCCTCTCCCTCTCCTCCGTTGTTGCGTTCAGGTACATGAACTGCAGGGTGCCGGCCAACAAGAGATACCAGCCCACAGAGTACGAACACGCAGCCAACTGTGCCACACACGCGGTAAGATGACCACCATGTGTGGGTGGAAAGTGTTGGACTAGAGGCAGAGTAGAGAGGACAGTTCTTTCTTTTTTGGCTGTTTGACGGGAGGAGATAATCTGCGAGTTTCATTTAATCTGCTGTAATCCTCGCAGCCTCGCACAGATGGAACGAAACAGACGGATGCAGAAATTGGAAGAAAATGGGAAAATAATGCTCAGTCGTGTTCAGGCATTTTTAGACTTTGGCTTGAGCTGTGATGTATTAACCGCTAAGCATGTTCACACCTGTCCCTGATAATTTATAAGCATTTGGTACTTCTTGGACACTCGATTGTTAGAGATGATAGTTGTTCTGTTTCAGCCCTTGTCAATGCTGCATTCCAGTTGAACTTGGAACTGGGAAATTCTGAGTTCCCAGTCTGAAAATCAAATTAAACACCCTCAAAAGTGGGTTTCCCTACTCGGAAACAAGGAGCAACTCCGACTATCCTCAGTTCCGACTCGTAAGGAGAACCTAGCGTTTCAATATGTCCAATCCTCCCGTCAACAGTAGAGAGATGTGGTGAAAATATGTTTATTTTACATGACACATAGAGCTCTGGAAATAAATAAGAGATCACTTAATATGATCAGTTTTCCTGATTTTACTTTTTATAGGTATATGTATGAGTAAATTTATTTTTTTTTAATTCTACTGACATGTCTCCGAAATTCAAACCAAAAATTTTGTATTTATTTGCAGAAAATTAGAAATTGTCAAAACAGCAAAAACCTCAGACCTCAAAAAATGCAAAGAAAACAAGTTCACATTCATTTAGAAAAAACTATATTGATGTTTTAACTCAAGAAGAGTTCAGATATCCATATTTGGTGAAGTTTTCAATGGGGTTCAGTGCTGTGGGTTCTTCATTTTTTCCAGAGCTGCATGTGAAATGGGTCAACAACCAATGTTTCATGTAGCGGCTGCAACTACACACTCAGCAAATTACAATTTGTGTTTGCTTATGGAAAGAAAAGCTTAAAATGATGTTCATAAAAGCTATTGCAAACAAAGTCTAGAGTCGTCGACATGTTGAAACCTCAGGTGTGAAGTCAAGGTCATTAACCAGGTAACTGGAACGCAGCATTTGTCCCAGGAAAAATATTAATTATTTCTTTCAGCCTTCTGTTGAAAAAATTAACAACAAAAATAAATACATGAAGCTCTCTGAGTTAATTCCAACAATAATTTATGACTCTTTTTCTTTTTTTTAGATTTGGATTCTTCCCAGCATGGTGGGCGGGTCTGTGCTTTACTTCCTGTCTGTGGACAAATGGCACCGAGTGGCCGCCTTGCTCTATGGGAGCGGTCTGACCGGCCTCTTCCTCACCTCCACGCTCTTCCACACAGCTGCCTGGAAGATCAGCCATCTCAGGTGGGTGTTTTCACGTCTACGCATCTCAGCAGTTGTAGTAGATTTTCAAGTCGCCATGGGTCTATCGTTTTACAGTGGGAGAACATTACTGGGGAGTAGTTTGTGATATGTTGGGACCTTCAGTAGAAGACTGCTTACAAATGGAGAACATGTTCAAATCTGTAAAAAACAATGACTTTCCAGTGGTTTTATGTGTTTTTAAGTGTAACATTTTAGATGTAATTTCATAAGGTCGTAATGAATTTTAAATATATCTTTGCAGGAAGGTGGAGGAACGTTTCCACAAGTGTGACCGGATGGCCATATACTTCTTCATCGCTGCCTCCTATTCCCCCTGGTGGGTCTATGGATTTGAGTGTTCTATAAAAATCAAAATCAAACGCCATCTGATCCGGTTGGGTTTTAGGCCACACAACAGCACTGGGACACATTAAGGTCTTAAATGACATACGTCCTTATGCCTTGACACTACTTGATTTGACAGGTTGATTATTACATATTGGTTGAGAGATTGGCACAGTGCTGTGCTAAATTGGTTCTGGCTTTATTTGGGGAGACAGAGATCACATCTGGAGTTCCTCAAGGCTCAATTCTCGGGCTCCTTTCCTGTTGAACATCAATATACTTGCCTCTGCTCTAGGGATGTAACGAGATCTCGTCGTACAAGATTTCGCAATTTTAAAACTTCACATATGGCAGGAGAACGCTGTTGATACTGAAAGTTGTTCTGGTGCTGGAAGAGACAGAAAGCATCACAATGACCTCCAATGCCAGGACACCTGGGGGTCTGCAAAGGTAAATGTTTTAGACAGTTGAAGCTCTGTTCTACAGTCTGGAGAGATTCAAGAAGTGAGAAAAAGAAAGATGTCAGATTGGCTAAAGGCCTTTTTGCAGAATAAATTGGATCTTTGAGGTTTTCCTAAAAGTAATGCTAAAATTTGGTCTCTTATCCTGTGAACTCAATGTCTCGTCTCGTCTTGAAAGTCTTAGGTTTCATTACAACATATCCTCCCGCATCAATGCTGACGATGCAAGACTTTATGTTCATGCTTCACCACAGGACATTGGCTCCTTACACTCACTCACTCCCTCAACTGTGTCTTTAATATCGGTGTGTGTTCGGGGGTTAAATGTGCAAGTTTGAGTCACGTGACTAGATTTGTATTTAAAACATCCTCAGGTTGATGCTGAGGGAGCTGGGACCCTGGACGTACCACATGCGCTGGCTGATCTGGGTCATGGCTTGCTTTGGGTCCACGTATGTCTTTTTTTTCCACGAGAGGTAAGATTTTCTCGAGTTTTTAAAACTTTGCGTGAACGTGTTGACTGAAACCCAACTCCGGCCCTCATGTGTTCAGGTGAAACTCTGAAGGCTTTTTTACGCTCCCGTTCTTGTTCCGCAGGTACAAACTGGGAGAGCTGCTGGGATATGTGACAATGGGGGCTGTTCCTGCGTTGGTCATTCTGTCCATGGTGAGCATGAAACAACAGCTGCTGTCTGTTTTCAGCTTCATGCTGAGCCCGTCTCTGATCGTTCGACACTTCCTTCCATTGTGGTTGAATTGCACGGCCCCTATAGAGTCAAGCTGAGTTCTGTTTGCTTCAGCGCGTTTTCTCCGAAAACATCATCTCCTCGCTTTGCTAAGCCAACACATGCAAATGTTTGTCATTAACCTTCTTGTCTTCTGAATCATTGTGGTTAGACCCATTAGAAGCCCCTAATGTTTGCTTTCAGCGCCTGGAAGTTGAATCTGCTCTTCTGAAACCTCATAGCTTTGAGTTCCCAAACTCACCAGATCAATCTTCAAATCTGATCATGTTATTTTCAGAAAAGATTAAAAGAACTTACTAAAGTGGCTTTTAGGTTTATTTCAAATGTCACCGAAACTGGAGCGAGGTGTGTAACGGATATCACTGTGAGTGTTTTGCCCTCACATTTGTGGTATCAACAGAAGCCATGTTCTTCGGGTTGACACTGGCAAACCTTTGACACTTGAAAGCAACAGAAACATTCAATATTACGTCTCAGAAAAATTGGCACTTGAAGTAATCAGAGGCCAGTTTACCAAGTGTCCCTCAAGATGAGAATAAAAAAAATCTGGGTAGGATTTAGTTTCTGTGCTATTCTTTTAGTCAGTTTCTTTAACTTTTCTGTTTTACTCCTAACCGCTGCAACACCCTCGCCGTGCCCCCAGGCTCTTCAGTGACATGTGTCCCGCTCCATCACAGGTGGACCGCGCAGGTGTGTGCGAACTCGCTCTGGGAGGCGTCTTGTACGCGGTGGGCGTGGCCTTCTTCAAGAGCGATGGACTCGTCCCATTCGCCCACGCCATATGGCATGTTTTTGTTGCGGTCGGAGCAGGCATTCATTACTACGCCATCTGGAGGTACCTGTACCTGGCGGGACCACAGCCACAGACGTCGAGGTGACGGACAGCTGTCCAGACGATCTCGCTGGAGAATAAATACAGGAAGCTGCCGATTCGAAACCCGAAGGCGGCTACTGAAGGCTGTACTTAAACGGACTGAAGGGTTTCATCTTGGGTTGGTGCTGATGATTAAACTCAGTTTTAGGGACGAATCACCTGATCAAAGCCAGTATAGTCTGATGAATGGGAGCTTATTCTAATATATTATTGTGATTCTGCTGTTAAAGAGCTGACCAAGAGCATTATTGGTATTAAGTTTTTATTTGTTTTTCCAGCTCAAGGACTGGTAAACCTCATCCATGTGTGCCTAAATAGAAAACTGCAAAGGTTTTAAGCACTTTATGTGTTTTGATTCTGAAGCCAACTTTTTTTAAGCAATAACTCACATCACTGCTAAAATATTTTTGTTGTTGCTAAACATACATAGGTTTAGCACTGAAATATCTTCAGTAGAATAATTTAAGGTCTATGGTGGCTCAAGTGTTGAAATGGTTCACATTTTGTCATATTACAACCACAGATGTCAATGGGTTTAATGGTGATTTTATGTGATCGTAACCCAACAAAAAAGTGGTGCATAATTGTGAAGTGGAAGAAGAATAATACACTGGCTTATTTATGTTGATGCTTACTCTCAGAGCTGCAACAAAAGCTTAAATCGAGTCATGTTCGTGAGATTGAACAGCTCAATTAAAGTCCAGACATAGGGCAGCTTCTTTTGGAAAGAAGAAATTTTAGTCTCAAGATGCGCCACTTCACCTCAAAAGTTTTTCAGTTACATTTGCAGTGAAAGGGGATTTTGCCAAACACAAGTGCACCACACTTTTCAGATTTTCATTGATAAAGAAATGGATGAACAGTTTTTTTTCCACTTCACAGTCATATCACATAAAACCCCATTAAACCACATCAACGTTTATGATTGTAACATGAGAAAATGTCAAGTTTAAGGGGTAAATGTACTTTTGCAGGGCAATATTGTCGGGCAGGATTAAGAAAAACAATTGTATAAAGTGTATAATAGCTGCAGATGACAAATTATTTCTGAAGCTAAATGAAGATCATTGTCAGTGGCATGTTGATTGGCTGTCAGGGTAAAAACCAGAATGTATTTTCTATGCTAAGTTAACATAGGAGCTACTTTATGTTAGCATGAAACAATGATTTCCAAGATGGTCGTTTTAAAGTGGTCCAGATTCAGAGTTGGGGTTAGGTTTTGTGGGAGAGTTTCTAAAGGACTTGAAAAATTACTTTGAGGATTTTGGCTGTTTTTTCCATGCAAGTCTAGTTCAAGTACCAGATCCTGGTAGCATGTTGTGTCATGTCAAGGACAAAAGAAGAAGAAATGGTAACTTCTTCAGGACCCTTACAAAATGCATCGTTTTCTCTTTGGGAATCACAACATCTCAGTGAAAATAGTATTTTCCTTTTGTTAAAACAGGAATCTGGTTTTTGCTTTTCATTAGCTTCGACTAACTATGTTGAACAATTTGTCTCTTTACAACAGGCTGCTGGTAACAAAGTGCCTAAAGATCCAGTTCAAAATGAGTTCTTTGCTCAGTTGGGTTGTGCATGTTTGCACTCACCACTGATTCAACAATTAGCATAGACAAGTACTGAATAATTTATAGGCTGGACTTGGCTGGCATCATGAACCACATGAAACTGATCTGCTGTTGGCAGTGAAAGTGAAAAGAAATAGGTGATATCTCAAGGTTTTTTCACAGTAACTGTTTGTTTGTTTGTTTTGGGGTTCCAAAACTTACCAGCCACTTTTAATTATTGACTTTATTGCACGATGAGAGTTTTAGGGAGGCATTCTTTTAAGGATACGCTCTGAGTTTTGCTAAGAAGTTCTGGTTAAAAGTCCACTCATCCAGTGGACTGAGAGCGTGGGGAGCAATGGAGACGGACCTAAAGCATGCTGTGGATCAACAGCTGCTCTCAAGATAAATGTCTCTGATTGTAATTTTGTTGTTGATTTTTATTTGTTTGTGAAGGTGTCGCTAATTAATTTTACACAATTTGCTATGGTAAAATGTCGGGGGGTAAATAACTTCAATCTGGGATCGTTAAAGATGCGTCACAGAGAACTGACAATAGGAAAGGTTTTAAATTGTACAGGCACATTCAAGACTGACTGCAGTGGATCTAAAAAAAAAAGTGTGTTCTGCGAGGCAAGTAAAACGAGACGATAAATTATTCATATTCTTTTTGCAAATTTAACACGTTGCATATCCTGTAGTAGTTGACTGAAAAACAAAAACCTCTGAATTATCCGGTTGCCTGAGTGTGCGCACACACATCATATTGGAAAATCATCCAGTTTTAGTCTGTTTTCTTAGTGGAATTTTTCTCTACCTTTTTACTGATTGATATCTTTGCACAGTGAGATTATTTTCACTACAACCGCTGACATTTATTTCAGTTTCATCAGATCTTGATCAGATCAATGTTGTGCTCATTTATGGAACCAGGTTTATGAAGCTTTTAGATTTGTAGTTTTTTCTTTTTCACCTGATCTGCACTAAAAGTGGGAAAAAAAAATCTTTGAAATGATTTTATCTACATTTTTGTAGTCATTTTAATAGAAAGTTACACCACTGCATTCAGACTCTTTATGTACTCTGGACTGCGACTGCCAGTTATTTTGCTAATACGATGCACTTAAACTCACAAGCACTTTTCTATTCACAGATGTGTCATTTAATGGAGAATTTAATCAAACCAACTAGTTGAATCTGGACGACTGTGTCGATTTAAGCATGTTGAGCATGCAGGTTATCCATGAAAATGTAGATTTTTTATTGATGACAGTAAAAGCCACAAGTGAGAGGATTTTTCTACTGAAGTGTGTTACTGTTTTAAGACACCACTGACTCAGGAAGTGAAGAACTGTGTGTGTGTTTTTTTAAATCAAGTATTTTTTTTGTAAAAAATGCTATATTTCAGTAAAATTATTGTAATAAATATGACACTTCAAAAACCAGTGAGATTTATTTTTTTAAGTTATTTACAACATCATTAAAGTTCAGGTGAATCATCTCATTTATTTACAAAAAAAAAATACAATTTCAAAATGAAGGTGTTTTGTTGTTCAGATAATTAATATTAAGTGCGAGTGCAGGAGAATGAAGTGTGTGTGTGTCACTGTGAATGTGAGTGTGTGAGCCTGGTCAGGACTCGAAGCTGCAGCGGCACGGCCAGGTTTATGTCTCTGTGCCAGCGTGGCGTCAGGACGTGAGGGGGCGGCGTCAGGATGCTCTGAGCCACACCGGGGGCTTTCAGCAGAGACCACAGCTCCTCACCACGGCTTGCTATGGCAAAGAGGTCGTCTTCGTCGGCGCACCAGGCAACCGAGCCGTTTCTGGCTGCGGTTCTTAGCTTGGAGAAGAAAAGAGACACCCTACCGAGAGACAGAAATGATCAATCACGTAACATTAGTCTAAAAGGAACTCTAATAAAAACACACGCAAAAAAAGTCATTCACCTTGGAATCAGGTCATGTGATCGCGACGCCAGTTTAGCCAGCGCGCTCATCAATGTGGTGATGACTTTAGGGGCGGGACACACTGTCCCAGGAGGCGGGGCAGACGAGGTTATCTCAAACAGCACCGCCTCCAGAGTTTCAAAACAGGAAGTGATGAGCGCCACGGAGCAGCTGGAGTCAGACGACATCGACAGGTACTCCCCCAGAACCCACACCTGCCGACCAAAATGAAGAAAGAAAAAAAAAAACAGCTCAACGTTTTCCATTACATTTTATTACCATTTCTATTGAGCGACAGACCGGCCCAGCAAGTCATGTCTGTACGTAAGCAGATAAAAATGATGAAAAAACTATTTACTACTCCTTTTTTGAGGTTTAATATTGAAGCAAACAAATATTGTTCTTCAGAAAATATTCTAAGTAGTGTGATTTATACTGCAAAGCTGCATACAGTAACTGCGTTTAAACACATTTTACAATTTACTGATATCTACTGATGCTCTTGTGGAAATTAAATTACCATCATTATTTTTTTTTTCCAGATTCAAATTATCATCATAAGATCATTTTAAAAATAATTTTAAAAATTGTTCATACAATAAAATAAATGCCTACATCTGCATTTGACTGTTGCCAACTTAGCAACTTTGTGGCTATATTTAGTGATTTTTTTCCTTAAAAAAAAAAGAAATAAAAAAAAAACATAATTGGAAAAATGTTTAATCAAAACCAAAACTGATTTTTGTTTCTTTACCACGTGAGTGTAGACTTCCTCCATGCTGTAAACGTTCGCCGTCGTCCCAGCAAACTCCAGCAGCTCGTGTGACTGGTCCACAACCAGAGAGGGGCGGAGCTTGCACAGCCTCAGCAGGTGGCAGCTGAACACCCTGCAGGAGGGCAACGAGGGCCGGGGTGAGAAAAAGGAGGCGAGAAAAAGGAGGCGGGGAAACGGAGACGAAACGCCTCCTGCTGCACCTGTGTATCTCTCTGCTGTAGGTGGGGATGGCGAGGAGGAGGCCGCTCCTCTCCAGCATCACCAGGATCAGGTGAGCCAACAGCTTCTCTTCAGCCACCTGAAAACCAACGACGACTGATGTTAGTCTGTCTTTTCCGAACGTTAAAACTCGGGATGCGCTCTGTCCCTACCGTAACAACCGCGTTGAAATAAATGTGCAGCAGCACGGGGACGACCTGGGCGCAGCGCACCACTCTGGGCCAGTCGGCCGCCTCGGCCAGCAGGTCGTGGAGCGTGCTCAACCGGTCGATGGTGTGACCTAAGCAGAGGAGCAAAATCAGTACGACTCCACAGAAAAAATACAATTTTATTATTAAAAAAAATATATATAATCTGGAAAACAACAGTGACGATTATTGAGTCAATCTGAAGAAAATTAATTTTCTTAAAAAACTGAGTTTTCTATTACCGTATATCAAAAGGGTCAATCATCTTTTCATAACATAAAGGGTTAAATTTCTCATAATATGCTGAATTTTTTAAAAAGTACAATTAACTTTTAACATTATTTTTGTTTCAGTTGCATTGTGGGTTTCTTACATTATTACACAGTCATATTTATGAAACAAAAAAATGGGAACGTCTCAAGTTGTAAACAGAAATATAAAAGATGAAAAGAATAAAATATGTGAAACAGAACTATTGTGTGAACATCTCTCTGTTAACGTGATATTGTCCCGTTGCTTTTGAAAGAAAGTTAAAAGTTTGCTTCATGAAGGACTTTAAATATAAAACCAACCTTGCTTATTAGGATCGTGTTTTGTTCCCCTTATGCTAAATTCTTCTCTTCTATACCCTCTTCACACCCGTTATTTTTATTGAGAAGCTGCCCCGTCATGCATCCCGGCTGAATGAGCGCCATTAAGCTCGTTCGTGTTTCAAAACAGTAAAACAGTAAGAGCGTTTTACATCCCACACCGGACTCTGTTTGGACCCTTTCTCTTTCCCATATGGGCCCACCAACTTTATTTCTGCATCAACTAGCTCCACTTAGGAATGACCAGAGCCGTCCTCTCCTGGACGGCGGCCAAACTACAACACTGAAAGAAGGCTTAAGTGAAAGTTAAGAGAATGGAACTAATTTTAACCTAATAAACCATTAATCATAAGCTTTTTAATGGTTTGCTCAGATTTCATACCCGTCCGTCACGCGTGTGGATTATGCAAGTGTGGAAAAGGAATTCCCAACATATTTTGCATCTGTCACTACCTGAGCCCGTCTCCACTCGAAGCAGAAAGAGGAAAAGACCTCTGAACGCGGGGTTTCGAAATGCGTCGAGCGACAGCAGACCTCGGCTGCTCGACTCCGAGATGGGCAAGGACACGGACCTGCAGCAGGCACACAGAGAAACGAGTGAGGCGTGGGTAAATAACCAGCGCTGAACGCTTTTGTGCGTCTATAAACCTGAACTGCAAGATGAGTGTAGCAGAAAGGCATGGCAGGTCCAGCAGCGTGTGAAGCATCTCCACCGCAGTTCCTTCAGTAACCAGAGAGGGCAGCAGATCCATAAAGTCGTCCACAACTGCTGAGCTATCCCATGCTAGAAACTAGACACACAGAGGGTTCAGAAAGTGAGCAGGGATCCAAGCAGCAGCACGCCTGGGTTTTGGATCGACACCTTCAGGAAGTTCGGGAGGAATCGTATGAACTCAGGCACTCGGAGCCGCAGGCTGTCCAGGTTCTGTCGGAAGAAGCGCAGCAGCTCATGGGCGAGGAAAGGGTCGTTGAAGAGCTCTGAGGGGAAGCGGCCAAAGACCAACTTCCACACACACTCGCAGTCCACGGCTGCCATTTCACCTGCGGACACACACACACACACATTCAAGGTCGCATCTACCGTTATTCAATTTCCGATAAACACATTCGTAGTTGTTGGTGGATTTTCCTCCGTATTTAACATAAATAGCGTTGCGATTTCTGTGCAGCTCTCAAATCAAAAATAGAAAGTTGTCAAGAAGACGGCATGCAGAGCAGAGTCTGTACACTAAAATATAACATTTTATGTTTTGAGATGTTTCTCCAACACACCTGATGCACACGATTGGTCTGAGAATGAAAAACAAATTTAACAAAAAAAAATCCCCCAACTTAAAGTCTAACGCATAAACCTTTTGTTCAATAACACAGATCAGTAAGTCATTGAGCAATTACAAATAATAAATATGAAATACATGGAAACAATCCAAACAAACTGTGTTGAAGTAAATTATCTTCTTGCTCAGATTAAATGCTTAATTAGCAAGTAAAAAATAAATTAAATATGTTTTGTCAAACAAAAATAATTTTGATCATTCTAACTAACCTAAAATAAGGAAAGTTTTGTCTGATTTAACTTGAAATAGTGAGAGAATAAAATGTGTGTGTGTGTGTTTTAATCAGATGGTATGAAAATATCTGGCGTCAACCTTAAACAACATTGTTCAAATTTAGGCTGTTAATGAAAATGTTGGATTGCATTTTATTACAAAACTGTGGAGTTTGAATATGAAGCATTTTCAAGGACTTTAGACAGAAATCAAGCACTTTCCGTTGAACACACTATATAAATTCAAGCATTTCCAAAGATTTCAAAGAAACTTGTAACAAAATCAAAGCGCAACATTAAATGGAAAATCAAATGTCGTCTCTTCTGTGAGAGTAAAAATAGGACTTTTAAGATAGAAATGGAGCTTGAACAAACATCTAATTACACATCAGACTATTGTGATTCATAGGATTTTGGTAAAAGGCTTAAGAAAGAATGACCTGTTGACAGGTGCCCAAAACCCAGTAAGAAAAATAAAAATAAAACGAGTCTTGCAGAAGAAGTAATAAATACTAACAAAAACCAACTTAAGCTCAGTGAATGATTTTATTGTTTTTGTTCAGTTATTAACCAGCTCTGCCCACTGTTAAGGGTAATGTGCAGTAAATGCTCACCGTGGTTGAGGTAGAACTGCGCTATGGGCAGCAGGACTCTGGCGTACGACAAATCCGAGCTCAGCCGACTGAACAGAGCCTTTATGGACGGGAAGGTGCGGAACACCATGGAGGGGTCCTCTACGCACACGCAGTCCAGGATGCACACGGCCTCCACCATGCACTAACAGAGAGGAACCAGTCAGCACACAAACAGCAGCGCCGCAATGCGTTCTTGTGAATATTTCTATAACAGTCGAGCTGACTTCACTCTGAACTATGGAAACCCAAAGGGTTCATTGGTGGAAAGAAAAAAAAAATCCAGATTTTCCATCTTCAAAAATTAATGAAGTAGAATTTACCGCCCAGCTCCTTAACTTTTCATGTTTTTACACCTTCAAAATCTCACCGCTTTTTGCAGTTCCGTGTCCGACTTCTTCTGGGCCTCTGATGGAAAGAGAGAAATTCACACCAGAGTTCCACCTCACATGCTAAACGATTCGAACTAAAAGAGGAGGATTTCCTGGTGGAGCTTCACTCACTGCGGTCACACTGCTCGATCAGGCGCTGGCAGTACTGGAATGTTTTCTCTCTCAGACGCTCCTTTGGGGGAAGAAGGCGGCTTGAGGAGGATGTGGCCGAAACCATGGAAACCACTGATCCGTCCACTTCCGATCGATCATCTGCAACAAGCACGGTCAGGGATTAAAGATTGGAAAGAAAAGAAGCTTCATTTGGATCCACTTGGATCGAGACCCAGAAAACAAACAAATGAAGAAAAGTAGAAAGTTAAAATACTTTGCAAGCATAACAAAAATACAAAAATATTTATGTATGTATAATTTTCCTTACTATTATAATGAGCAACTTTGTGTTCTGTCACATGGAGTAAAAAAAAGATGTGTTGAAGTTTGTGGCTAAAATGTTAAAATGTGACCAAATCTGATCAAATTTAAAGGATAAAAACATACTTATAAGCCACACGGCGTTTTCTGTGTCAACTTTTACGATAAAAACAACCAATCATAGGAGACGATCTAAATTTCACTAAAGTTTGGTGTATTTATCTATGTTTATGTCATATATACACCACAGCCAAACAGAAAAAAACAGCTTAAAAAAAAAAAAAAAAAAATCAAGAACAAGCGTCATGAAAAATGCCTAAAGTGCTGGGATTCCACAACTCAAATTTAAGACTTTTAAATGAAGAATTAAATTTAAGACCTATATCACAACAGAACACATAAAAGAACATTGTCAAAATACAAAAATAAAAACACTGGAAAGTTACAAGGAAGAAATTAGTACGACTAGTGATGGGTCCGGCAACACCGATGCGTCGGCGCATGTGTCAAGCCCACAGATCCAAACCTGGGTCGGTGCGCGTATTGGTTTCAGCAAGTCACATGACCAATACAGGAACTGTTTCAAAATGACATTAACGCGCCAAACTGTGTTTATAAGGAAGCAAATCTGTCAAATGCATTTGCCAAACGAATTCTTGATCTTTTACAGAACAACGTCAACTATGGAGCAGCTTCAAAGGGAAGGTTGAAATGGTCCAGTGTGGGAGAATTTTGATCTTATATTGGAAAACACATTTGTTTTTATTGTTGTTGTTTCATCCAGTTCTTGTGAGTTTCTACAATATCTATCTGAATCCAAATTCAGATTTTTTGTGCTGTTTTTTTCCACAGTGTTCTGTGTCCTGATTGACCATATGATTGGTAAAACAGTCTCCGCACTTCTTCTCTACCTGAGTGCCAATAACGTTACAGTATTTAATACAGCTTGGCCATTCAGGAGATGGAAACTGAAACTTTGAATGCCAGCTGGAAAAAAACTGTGCCCAGAGGCAGCGCAAAACCCGACCGGAGGCTTGACGAGATCCATCGCTCTGCCATAGATACAGCTGTGAATCTCGCGGGGCAGGTTGGAGGAGATGCTTTAATGGCATGACTCCAGATCATTAATGCCCAATTGATGCACACCCACATCCGCTCATCTGAAAACAGGCTTAGTTCTTTGGTTTCAATGTAGAGTACTTAATTATGCTGTATAATAATTGTAAAAAATATAGATAACTACTTCACGGATTTCGCCTATCACAGGTTATTTTCGGAACGCCACCCCTACGAAAAACAAAGGTTCGCTTTAAATGTAGTGTTTGCTTATTTTTTTTTCTACAGCAGAAGTTTTGTCAAAAAAAAACATAACAGACTAAATTTCAAAATGTTGTAAAAACTATTTTTTAAATAAAAATTTGTGGAAAAAGAAACAGTCCATGCATCCTCATTCCAAACACCATCCATCCATCCATCCATTGTCTCCCGCTTATCCGGAGTCGGGTCGCGGGGGCAGCAGCTTCAGAAGGGAGGCCCAGACTTCCCTCTCCCCAGCCACTTCTTCCAGCTCCTCCGGGGGAACCCCAAGGCGTTCCCAGGTCAGCCGAGAGACATAGTCCCTCCAGCGTGTCCTGGGTCTTCCTCGGGGCCTCCT
>CAEGAF010034026.1:0-30531 GCA_903067075.1 Micropoecilia bifurca | reverse complement strand
TGTGTGTGTGTGTGGTGAAATATGTCTCATAGGTGCAAGGAAACAAATAGAATTGGACATTTTTTTAACCTTTTTACCCTTCAACTTGACTGCCGGGTCAAATTGACCCGAACAGTATCGATGTAACAAACAGACCCAGGGGGGGCTGTGAATGTGTAAAATGAACCATTTTCATTTTATACATAGAGGGCACCTATTAAGACAAATACATGAAGTTTCATGCAGAAAAAATACTTCTAACTATTTTTTAACAATTTTTAAACTTTGAAACGGGTCAAATTGACCCGGAACATAATAGGATACAACATGTGGCCTTTATATAATTCTGGCCTTAAGAGGGTTTAAAGGCTGAAACTGTGAAGCTGTCCCTTCTCAGACTGGTATGGCCAACTGCTTTACTATATAATTGTTTGACAAGCTCTGTTAAGTGGATGTTTATGACTCAGTTTTTTTTGTGCCGCATAAGCACTTTCATTATCTAGAATTTCTTTACTTGCAGTTATCATCAGAGTTGCCACAGACGTCCTGCTTCCATTAAATATGTGTTTTGTTAATGGCTGTACGCCTCGATGTCAGGAGGTATGATAGATACTGTAGCATATTTCCACAAACTTTGCATATTTCTGGGGAAAAAAAAGTGATTTTGGAAGAAACTAAAGAAAAAACTTCTTTTCTCCATCCAGTATCTAATTTCATACATGTGGCAGGGATGAACATCCAGCTCATGCTGTCAAATAAAACAATGTATTTTGTAAAATATGTATCTTTGAATAAACTGATTAAAGTGTTAATTACCTAACCTGGGGCATTGTCACAAACCATTGACTAAAAACAAAGTCTGTCATTTTTACTGCAATACATTTTTTATTGACCTGTACTTTTGGACAGCATAAGCTATTTGAAAATCAGTGTTGTGTCATTAGTTGTGGCTTATGACAGCGAAGTTGGAAACTCATTTGTAGCTTAATACACTGGTTTTGGAGGAGGAACCTGGTCTGCATTTGATCACCTTTAGTTCAAAATCTAGGATTCTTGGACTGGTTAAATCTGTATTTTTCACTAAAAAGTTTAATTTTCATCAAGCTGAGATTGATTAAACTTGAAGTTTAGTTTAGTTTGTTTTTATTTTTTAACGTACTAATCTAAAGATTCATATCTATCTCTAAATACATCTGCCTTTATCTGTCTAATGATTGAAGACCACCTCATGGCAAGTGGTTTGAATTATATCTTATTACGGCCTGCCATAGCCCTTCGCAAACATGAGTCTCCCCCATTACCTCATGTAAAGCACCATTAGCATAGCGAGACGAGGACGAGAAACCCCAACAAAAAGAGTGGAAGTGGTTACGTAAGACCTACGCAATGGCTTGTGCGTGTCTCTGGACCAATAGGATCCGCTCTGAGTTCAGCCGTGATAGCGCGCCGCGGAGCAGCAGCAGAAGCCTCGCGGCTCCGTGGAGGTCTTTCTCTGGATCCGACTGGCCAATGTTTGCCCATTTATACACCGTCGGGCTGCTTTGGTTCGGGAATAATTCTGACCGGGACGGGAGGATTGTGGCGCCATGTCGGCTCTGAGGGAGAAGCAGTGTTACGGACTGTCCAGCGGTAAACTAGACCACGGCGGCAACGTCTCTGTTTTTCACGTAAAACTCACTGACAGCGCGGCAAGAGCCATTGGTACCTTTCAAAACGGCAAGGTGGGTCTTCACGCCGCTCTTCCTCTCGGAACTTGTTACGGGGCCTCGCGTTTTATTTAAAAACGAGGCGACGGGGGGGGGTTGTGCTGTGAATTTCGGCCGAAGTTCACCGCCACCTTCCCCCGGTGGTGGTTGCTACCAAACGAGCCTCCTGCCTCCCCCCCTTTTTTTTGTTTGTTGCCAATACATGTTGCATAATGCGACGCGGAAACATGTTGTGTGTGTGTTGTGAAGCTGCTGGCCAAGTCCAAACAGGTTTCTGGCAAAGTATGAGGGCATCTAATCAGTGTGGAGGACAGGAGAAGCTGTGGGGGTGAAAGGCTTGTAGTGGGAGGGAATATTTGGATCGGCCTGAAAGAAACTCCACGCTGGACGTTTGACTGATATTATACTTTCTTCTAAAACTAGGCCAGTGGCGGAGTGGCTGAACTCAAAATCCACCATTTAACCCAGTTAATCCACCACGGAACCCAGATGCTGCAGGAAGTCTAACGTAACAGACACTTCCTCAAATCAGCAATTCCTTGTAACGAGGGCTGGAAACTCCTCGGTGAGGAAATTACTGCCACCTCTTTGAATGCTTACACGTGAAACCCCCCCGATCGATCTCATTCACATGGCTGCCAGCTCACGCTGCGCTCTCAACAGGTGGACTCTACATCTAAAAAGGTCACTCAGACTGTAGTCGCCTCATACTTTCCATCAGGGCTGCAGGCGTGTCGCTTTGGCGCCGTTTTAATTTTCACTCAATGTGACAACGCATCTTTGTTTTTGTTTTTTTTTTGCTGTGTCATGATCTTTGAACAGGTTTATGATGCTCAATCTGCTGTATGTTTGCACAGATAATCAATGGGTTTTTTTTTAAACGACTCATTTGTTTATTGGTCATAAAATCAAAGGTGAATCTGAGGGTTGGTTGAAATGCTGCGCTGACATGGGTCATGGATGTATTTACTGTAAATAAAAGGACTTGCTCGCATTGTTGGCATATTTTAGGCACAAACCTCAATGTTGTTCAGGTTTTATGACCAACACACATTGAAGGATTGTTTTATTTTTTCAAAGAAAAATAAATTTATGCAGTAAAACTGCAGAATACATTGCAAATACAACCTCTTTTTTTTGCAAAGGACTGTCTGGAGAACAGGTTATATTTTCCAAGTGCTATGAACTTGCATTTTAAATGCCAAGGTAATATTTAGCCAGCTGGACGGAGTCTCACGACATTAGATGATCACCGATCAAATGAAGCTGTCCAAAATATTAAATCTCAGGGGTGTAGGAAGCATAAATGGAAAAGACAAAGGAGAAAATAAGCATATATCACAATGAGATTTAACAATCCAATCACCATTGCAAGGTTGCAGGCTGGACAAGAAGCAACACAGAGAAAAAGCCATGAAGGAAACCTGCAGAAGAATCAGTCAGCAACTTTTAGTTGGGGATCTCACAGATTTCTGCTTTATTTAGTGACGAGAAGGAAGTCATTATTGAATTAAAGCGATAAGAGTGGCGTCAAACGTGACCAAAAGTAAATTTTTCGGAAACTTACTCATCACATTATTATCAACATGTGAAAGTGAAAGATGGTGGCATCATCAATCTGCATGGTTTTTATTAACAAAGGACAGGGAAGTTGGTCAAATTGGAAAGGAAGATGGATTGAGCTAAAAAGAGGACTATCCTGAAAGAAAACCTGTAAGGGGGATAATCTCCCTCAAATGGAGAAACGACCCTAAACCTCCAGCCAGAGAAACAATTGAATCCAGAATCTGACAGGAGACTCACTCTTAAAGACCTGCAGCTCCAATGGCAGCAAAAAAGTAGGGTAAAGACAGAGAAGACTGAGAACAAATGCATGCCACACTTTTCAGATTTTTATTTGTAAAACCTAAGAAGGATACTTTATAACTTGTCTTTTCTCTGCACTTGAAAATCAAAAACTTGCATTTTTGTTGGCGTGCTATATAAAAGCCAAATGAATTGCACTGGTTTGTTTATGTAAAGTAAAACACGGAGAAGTTTATTGCTTTTTCTAAGTGCTGTGTGTTTATGTCACACTCGTACTTAATTACTACGCACAAAATTCTGCTTCTCCTAATATTATTCACAGTTCCTGTTTTTTTTTTTTTTTTTAGAGCTGGTCTTCCCGTCCTACCATCACCTTCAGTGGAAATCAAGGGGTAAGATGACCTGCTATTTCCGCTCCCTAAACATGGTGTTTTCCCTCTTATTGTATCTTAAAAGACATCCAATCTCCATTGTAGAGAATCGCCGTACCTTGCTCAGAAAATGGAGATGAAGCGAGGATCTTCACCTTCGGCGTAACTAACGTCGCTCGAAACAGTCCGCATGGAAGCTTCGACTGCGTCAAGCAGCACGACGTGGGGTAAGCCATAAAGGAACGGCCTGCAGAAACGCAAATATCAACCGCATTATTCATTCTGAACAAGTGAACAGCCGGCTTTTCTAAATAACAGCCACCGTTGGGACCTTACCTTAGCATTTAGTCATAGCGGTTAACGTTACATTAACGTTTAGATGTATATTCAGTGGGATGGCAGCTGCCAATGTTTCCAAATCCCATAGTTTTCATGCCAGACTGTGATTAAAAGGAAAATATAAAGTGCCTTTACCTTTTCCTCCTGTTATCTACTCAAAAGTCTTTCTCTCTGTTGCTGTCTTGCAGTCTGAACAAACAACAAGCTTTTCTTGACCCGTTGTAGAAAGTAGTTTATATGTGAAATAGTTTCTTGCATTCGTGTGAGCCCTTCAATCGCGAAGCACCTCCCTGGTATTGAAAATAGCAACTTCTATTGTCTTCTTCCCGGTGTGTTTTTTTTAAAGCAATTTGTCCATTTAAAGTGTTACAGCTGAAATCTTTTAGCATGGTGCGTTCTCTTATCAAAAGAAGACAACATTTTGAGTTCCTACTTGTTGATGTAGCCAATTTCTCTGAGTAGAAGATGAATAAAAGTTGGACTTTTTAATTCTCCTCTAGTAAAGAGAAGTTATTTATTGTATTCTTTTTTTTTTTTTTTTTTTATCAGCCACAGTTGGGCTTCTGGTTAGTCAAATTACTTCCCTCAACAGCTAACAGGTCATCTCATCTGCACCGACATTATCGCATAAAGTTGCATTGTTGACGTTATGTTTGGATTTGATTGCCAGAGGAAACCCGGGAAGCAGAGAAGAGAATTTAAATATCTAGAGGAAGAAAATTTAATTCCCTGTGTCGAGTCCTGACGGATTCAGAACTGACGCGCTTCAGAGCCGTTCCTAAAAATCGAATTGGACAAAACGGTCTGTCTGATGCAAGCGGGCATCAACTTAAGCAACCGGGTTAGGTTTTTATTAGGAGCATCAATCATGGCAGGCTGAATGTTCACTGTTTCCCCCCCCGTTGTGCTCTCAGTGCTGCCGAGGAACTGACATGTCTCGGAGTGATTCAGAAGAAGATGACAGTCAACGCCACCGATGACTCGTACGATAAGGCTCGCCAGAGCATGGCCCAGGCCGAGGAGGAGACGCGCAGCAGAGGGGCCATCGTTATCAAGAACGGCGCTCGCTACCAGGGTAAGAAGAACGGAGAAGCGCTCGCATGTCTGCAGCGTGTGTGTGATTATACAACCAGAAACCCAGCGCAAGGCAGGCACTCGGCCTGAAGGCGATTCTCTACTGCGCTTCTGATATCCTGAAAACGCTGTCAGCCATATTGCATTGGTTGCCTTGGAAACATGTGTAATAAACAGATATTTTAAGGGTTGCTTTCTTTTTTTTTCTCTCTCTCTTCCTGCACATTTTGTCCCTTTTCTTTCTTGGTTGATTGCATTTCAGTTTAGCGCAAAAATGAACAATGCGAACGCAGGACAATCAGTTTGGCTCTCTGCATTGTAGAGCCAGCACTTTAGCTTTTCCTTGTTCCACCACTGTTGTTGCATATCCAACCACCAAACCACTTCCTCCTGAGATGATATGTTAGTCTCTGTCATCATCTCTCAGTGAACCTACACACACAGACACACAAATGGAGTTTAGCCTGTTGAGATATGATGAGTCTGTCGTTTTAGAGGAAGCTTAAAGGGGGATGAGGGGGGAGAAAATCAACATTACTCATGCCAGGGTTGTGCAACAGTGTGGTTATGTCTTAAATTAGATTGCTACATCTGCTCACTGCGCTCTGTTTGTGTCTTTCTAGCCTGACTGTGGCTTTCTGGTGGGGTGAACTGAGGTCTTTTTTTTTTATTTACAACTCTGCAAGTGGAGAAAGTTGAGATAGAATGACTTCCTCCTCTCATGTCAAATCTTGTCTAAAATGATTTAACAACCTCATTGTTGTTGCATATTTAGTATAGACTCTAGGGTTTAAGTAACACTTTTTTATTTAAACTAACATAACATAATATAGGATTACCTTTTGAATTAAAAACCTTTCTGTTTTTTTTTGTGGATAACCTTTTTTACCTTCTGGCCTATTAAACTGAGTTTACATCAGTCATCTCTTGGCTCCCATAGACTGATTGCTAAACTCCCCTGAATTGCAAACATTCTTAAGAAGGTTGTAACATAGACGCTCTTACACACAGGAAATTCTTATAAGCCATGAATAATACTAGTTTGGTTTTATTCAGCAAAATCAGACTTCATCATTAAGGATGTAGTGGCACAGAGTTATTTACTTGGCCTCGTTTTATTTTACTTACTTCTCATGCATCACATTTTATGGGTGATTTGGACATTAATAATTAGGATATTTTGTGATGTTTAATGCAAAAACTTGAATTAACTATATATATAAAAGCAAAGCAAAAAATGCAACACTTTTGGCAGTATTTATGTATAATACTGCGCTTTAAAAAAAAAAATTCAGCTTTTTCTGTTGTCTTTACTTTTCAAATGTATCTTGACATTTTTCCTAATGAAGAAGTTTCTGAAACGTTCAGGCTGCCTAAAAATCTCCAGCTTGCCAGACCGAATCCTCCAGATTGTTGGAAACCTGGATTTTCTGCAAGCATTAAACCCATTGTGTAAGGAGTTTTCAGCTCTTTACACAAACTTTCTATGGGACTGAAATCAGGACTTTGTGATGGCCACTCTGAAACATTGAATTTGTTGTCCTTAAGACCGGTGCTGTGCTGAGGGTCAGTGCTTATCAATTTGTGACGATGTTCTGACTTCCTGGCTGATCTCTTCAGATGTAGCTTCAGTATTTTTATCATAATCTTAATTCCTCAGTCCCTCCTGCAGCCAAACGGCCTCAGAACATAAAAGTGCCAGCCAGCGCCGCTCTTCACTTTGAGCTGTGCTAGCCTAGTTTCCTCCAAACCTCATCACGGCTAAACACGTGACTTTAGTTTGATTAGGCCTCGAGACGTGTCTCTACAACTTGGGATTGTGTCTCTGTTTTGTGTTTCTGCAAACCATAATCTGGCTTGTTGTGTTGCTTTTGAACTAATGGCTTCCTCCTGTCTGAATGGACCGTGTCTGTGCAGGACTCGTCTCACCGTAGATAATGGCGCCAGCTTGCAGCCGGTTCCTTCACAAAGACTTAAGCCTTTGTTCTGGGCTTTTTGCACACATTTGCCAAAGCACATTCATGTCTGGGACTCTGTACCAAAACTCACCTGATAATGAGGAGGTTTTATTTTTAGAACAGTATTTGTGAGTGCGATGCTCTAAGTGCAGCAATAAGGAATACATTGACTGTTTATCTGGAAGGTGCTATGAACACAATTTCTAAACGTACTTATTGGTGATGCCTTTTTTTTGTTGTTTTCTCTCCCTTTTTCCTTATTTTCTTTCTCAGGCAAGAAGGTGACCGTGCGAGCTCCGGCTCCGGCGCTGGCCAAGCTGACCAAGCCCAAACACTCGTCTCACTCCCTCCTCAACAACATCAAGAAGGGGGCCGGCCTGCCGCGGCAGAGGAAGGGTCCCTGTCCAGTGAGTAGGAAAAGTGTGGGCGACGTTGCGGAGCGGCCCCTCAGGGAGAGAGTGATGCACCTGCTGGCTCTGAGGCCGTACAAGAGGCCCGAGCTGATCCTGAGGCTGCAGAAAGACGGAATGGCAGACGGAGACAAAGACGTGCTGGACGCCGTTGTGATGGAGGTGACTAGGTTACTTTGACGCTTTGGGAACGAGTCCAATAAAACATCTGAATAATTTTGCTGCCGTTCGACGTGTGGCGCAGGAAGAAATGACGGAGGTGGCCCGTTTGTTTTGCAGGTGGGACAGCTCAGTAGCAGAGACAACACGTTCGTCCTGAAGGACGGCCTGTACAAGGAGCTGCAGAAGGACTGGCCAGGCTACACCTCAGGAGACCAGCAGCTGCTTAAACGGATCCTTGTCAGGTAATAAAACGGATCCTCACTGTTTGCTTGTTATTCTATCAAACCGTTATTTGCTGTTTTAATCATTCGCTTTTATTATATTCATCAATGCCGGTTTGCCAGCTGCTTGAGTAGAAAACCACTTAAGTAGAAAATAAATCTGTAAGTAAGATCAGATATTGTATGTTGTAAACAACATTACTTCGGTGTTAAGTCACGCAGTCATGCTGAAAAGCAGCTTGAGGATCATCATCATCATCATCAGCCTCCTTCGGCATTGGATAAACTGAGTGTCACATTTGCCTGGAAATGTGTTTGGCTGGATGTTCTTAAAAAAATGGAAATTAAAACTCATTCTAAAATGAGCAAAAAAAAAAAGAATCAAAAGGACAACATTCTCAGAACTGAAACGGCTTAATAAATCTAATAAAATGCTCCACCACAGTAGGTTCACCTGTACCGGCATTTACATGGTTCCTCTACTGCAGCTCAGCTTTAGAGAATCCTGCACCATCAGATGCATGAAGTATAAAAGCCACATCGCTTGATCAAACACAAACCACTGACGGCGTGACGAGAACTCGGCCTTAAATAGAAACCTGTGTGACTTTATATTTGTGCCACCAACCTGAGTGCACAGTGAGACTGATAACACAGTTGTCTGCTGCTTACCAGTGGGCTTAGCAAGTTTTCTGGGGGAAACTCTGCGGCGCATCTGTCATTTGCGTGGTTCCTTATTTTTGTGTTTTCCTGTTTAACCAGGAAAAAGCTGCAGCCTTCCGTGCCTCCCACGTAAAACAACATTTTATTTCTGCTCCCTTCTTGCTTGATTGTTGATGTGCAATGCTTCCCTTGCAGGAGACTTTTCCAGCCACAGCAGAACCTCCTCACTGTCCCCGAGGCCCAGGTCAGCCCTCTTCGAGAGACCCCCAACTCATCACCCGCACACCGCCCAAAACACTCCCTCCTGGATGAATACGCCGATCCTCTGGCCAGCAAGAAGCCCAGAATATCTCACCTGACGGGCAAATCACCGAGCGAGAATTTCAGACTGAGGTCTTCTAAACAGGAGGCTCAGAAAGGCGCCGAAGCAGCAGCAGCAGAGGATGGGCGAAATAACTCGCTTGACCCCAAAAGACTTTTCGACTCGCTGTCAGCAGTTTGTCAGCAGGAAGCAGAAGTGGCTAAAAGACTGGAGCAGACGGATGCTCCTCAAGAGGAGCCTGGAGACCCAGAGGAGCAACAGAAACCCAAGTCGGATCGCCCTCCTCTGCCTCTGACGGAGCCCGACCTGAGCAGACACACGGTCAAAAAGAAGAAGAGCAAACACAAACGCAAAGATCAGGTGGGAAAACAGGCACCTGCTTTAAGGTGGTTGTTTGTTTGTTTATTTTTTAATGGGATTTCCATTTTAGGTAATCTGTTGATATTTTTTATGTTTTTTTTTAGGAGAAAGAAGAATGGAGAGACAAGAAGCAAATGAGAAAAGACAAAGATTGCAGTTCAGATTATTCAAATAACGATGCTCTTTTGCAACACACAGGTGAGAACTGCCAGACTTGGTGAAACCGTTAATTCCTCTGTACCTTTCTGCTCACTTACAGCTTTTCTGTGTTTCTTTCAGAGACGAGTAAGCTAATGTTTGACTCCAATGTACCTCAAGTTGACACTGACTCAGCAGACTATTTACCGTAAGTTGTTTGTTTGACCTAGTTGCATTCCTGTTTAAGCAATACTTACAGCGCCGTTTGCTTTCCTGTTCCCCTGCAACCTGCAGGACAGTAAACACAGGAAAGCGTCTTTGCAAAACCAGGGTCTTCCATTGAGGTCTGAAAAAGTTAGAGCAGTAATTTTATTCAAAATGTTGTGTGGAAGATGTAAAAGGAAAGCACTCGCAGGTCACCGAGATGTATTTTTTCCCAAACTAAAAATGCAAAAATCATTTTTAATAAAACGAGTCATTCAAAAACTATGTGAATTATCTCTTTCTATAAGGAATAATATTTACATTTTCATATTCACTACTTCACTTTTAATAGTTTTAACTTTTGCAGTTTATTGTGCTACCGTTTTATTTTTAGATGTTTTGGTGCTCAAAAATGTGAGCAAGCAACACATAAAATGATTAATATGAAATTATTTGTATACTATTTATTACAAAATCAATATTGCAATATTTAAGGCTATATTGAATCGAATTGATTTCAAATTTAAATGTAACTCAAATAATCTAATTTGGAGTTTATTGTTTATTATTTATGTTTTTTATTTTTTGCTCTTATAATTCTGTTCAGTAGTTATTTTTTTGTAAGTCTCTAGTCTGTCCTATGGGAAGGTGAAACAATCGACCCAAAAAGATTAATAAATGGCATGATTTTCATTAAAGGGGATCGTTCATAATGTGTGGCTCTACCACACATGAAAACCATGCCATTTATTAATCTTTTTGGCTTGATTGTTTCACCTTCCAATAGGACAGAAAGCATAGACATAAAGTCAGAGCTATAATGGACACTTTCCTGCTCAAACCTGTATGTTTTTTTTGTTGTTTTTTTTCGTGCAGGAAGTACGCGGCCATTTCCAGCCACAGCCAGAGACAGAGCTATAAACTGGACTTCAATAAGGAATACAGCGAGTACAGAGACTTGCACGCTCGCATCGACAGCGTCACGCAGCAGTTCATGGACCTGGACACTCAGCTCAAGCAACTTCACCACGAGTCACATAAATACAAGGTAAGCTATATGAAGAAAAATACACATTTTAGCACATTTTATTGAAGGTGTGGATATTTCCTGCTCGTTCTGATTTCTGTGTTGTCGTTTTTTTTTCCTCTCTCACAGACGGTTCGGAATAAAATCCTACAAGAGTACCGGAAAATTAAAAAAGTAACTCTCCTCTTTCTTCACACTGCTCCTCAACAAGTGTTTCCTTCGCCTGGAGGTAATCGATTTTCTTTGTTTTCTTTGTTCGTCTCTTTAGTCCAATCCCAACTACAATCAGGACAAAGTTCGCTGTGAATATCTACACAACAAGCTGGCCCACATCAAGAAGCTCATATCAGACTTCGACCAGCAGCAGATCACAGTGGATCACTCCGGCCCCAAATGAAGCGCCCGGCTGGGGAGGATGCGAGGAGAAAAGAAACGTCCCGAGGCTGCTGAGCTCAGCGCCATCAACCCGCAGCCGGCATGGCTGGAGCAACCTGCTGTAAACATCAAGCAGCGTTCAGAGTAAAGAAAAGTGGCTTATTTCCTTAGAAAGCGAGGAGCTCTGCACTGACGTGGCGCAGACACGAGAAGCCGCTGCAGTTCTGTTCAGGCGGTTCAGGCTGGAAACGGGCGATGAGATGAGCTGCTAACCCTGAAAGCATTTAGCAGGCCCTCGTCTCTCGTTACACTTTAGTTGTGAAGTATCGCTTGTATGTTCTGGTTGCCAGGTTGGTGTTCAAGTTTTAACCTGAGAAAACTGCATGCTGTACATATTCACGAAGTTCGCATGATTTGTCAGGTGAGGGTTTTTTTTTCTCTTTGTGACGGCAGCTAGGACAATACAAAGGCCTGACCTTCAGTGTTAATTAAAATGGCTGAGCTCTTCATCTGTGTTAGCTGTTCATCAGTTTGGATAAAATAATTTAAAAATCCACTTTTACCCAGGACTCGTTGCTCATCAACTGCGTAATCTGGGAATTTACTCTTGACATTCGCTGAATGTTTAAATGACAAATGGTTGAAACTAATGTACAGAGCTGTTCATACTGTAAGCTGAGATGACTTAAAGAAAAAAACTGAAATGTGAAAATAATGCATGTTGTGTACTTTACAGACCGCATGATGAGTAAAACTAAAGGTATTGTCAAAGTTTCTAATAAATAATTTTGTATGGATTCAAGTTCTCATTTTTATTTTCTGATTCTTACCGGTGTGGATACCAGGATGTTATAACTTCTTGTTCTTGTTGTGTTTTCTTTTGTATCAACTGATGCCTTGTCCATCCATTTCTTTGCTGTTATTGTAGTTCTGGATAGACGTTGTATGAGCATTTTTGACAGATGTGCTGATTATTCAAGGTAAAACTAGAAGTAGATGAACAAATTTAAATAAGTTGGGTTTTTTCTAACCTTCACATACAATATCAAGTTGTACACATAGGACCAAAGACGTACACTAAAGTGGATAAATGTTCAAAAGGTTATGGTTGCATATTTGAAAAGGAAAATAATCACCTCGGTAGTTTACGTTTACGGGACAGACCTGACTAGTAGTAAACATTGTTTGCCAAATTCTAAATGAGGTTAAAGTTGGAAGCTAATGCATAAACCGATAGTTGGTTTTATCCCAGAACCAGGAATCCAAACATCCGCTTTCCTAAACCAGCTTAGATGTGTGTTTTGGATCATTGTCCTACCAGAAACTCAAACCTGGTCAAGCCTTCAACCAGCCGACTGTTGATTAGCGGTGAAGTGGAAGAACTGATCCATTCACTTTCGCAGCAGTAGTTAAACTGGAGCAAAAAAATAAAGGTTTTGGAGTAATTATATTAATTATGGAATACGCATAAATATGCTATACGCAATAAAAAAAATATGTTTCAAAAAGTGACAGGGTGGGAAAAGAAGACTTATAAAAGGTAAATGTTATAGTTTAAATAACATTAGAAAATAAATTGCTCGATTTTTTTTGTATTAACTGGAAGACTAAATATTTAAAAAACAAAAATAAAGCGTAATGAAATAATAAGTAATGATTGGCTGTCCAGTTACAACTGAGGCCTCGCCTATTGGCTGAATGTGCGAGCGGCCTCTTGATTGGCTGCCCCGGAGCCGTTTGCCCGAGTTACAACTTCCGGCTTTTGTTAGCATGCTAGTGGTAAACAAATTGAAATGTGTGAATTACTAAGCTGTCCTTGAACTTTATGAGCGGCAGATCGGGGTGATATGAAGGGAAAATACAGACGCACGGAAGGGGAAATGCGAGCAGTGAAATGAACGCTTACGGTGGGTTAAACATATGTTTATATATAAAGTCATTTAGGTCAGTGGTAAAACACTCCAAGCTAATATTGCAGGTGTGTGTCGCTTGTGTGACCAGCAGTTTTATTTAGTAGGACAGCTTGTGTGCTGCATGACTATTTCAAGAAAGAAATTCTGCATTACTAGTAGCGGTTGTATTTTTTAACATAATTGTTATAAGTAACTAACTTTCCTTGTACCACTATAAGGTAAAAAAAACAAAACAAAACATGCAAATATGTGATTTCTGTGACTTCTATATACACCTCCTATATAGACCTTCCTCGTCTCAGTCATGTTAGTTTTCCAGACGTCACAAAAGCTGAGGACGTCGCTGAGGCTCCTGTCCAGAGCGGGACTCCGACCTGTTGACCTCCAGGTGCAGCTTCTTCTCAGGGGTCGCTGTCCACAAAGTGTGACCTTCTCCCGCGAGCTTCACCTTGGACCTGATGGACCTGATGGACCTGATGGACCCGCGCCGTCCCCGGCCGCTGCTCCACGCAGGCTGCCTTTCTCCAGGGTAACTGTGGAGGATTTGACCTTTTTCAGGAAGACACTGCCAGGCAGAGCCATCACTGACCCGGACCTGGTACAGTCCAGTAATGAGGACTGGCTGAAGTCGGTGAGAGGTGAATCCTAGAACTGCATGTGTCATTTATTATTATTTATTTATTTTACTTTATTTGCTTCGTTTACTGCATGTTTAGATCCTTGTGTTTGAGTCCTGCAGGGTCAAGTGAAGTGTTGCTGAGACCTCAGACAACACAGGAAGTGTCACAAATACTCAGGTATATGAGATATTGTTCCATATTTTATCTCTTTAAAAATATGATATTTAAACACTGTGCACTAATTTAAACTGGAGAGATTATTTTTTAATATTTGAAAAAAAATCTGAAAGCCCACCAAGACCCGACTGATCAGCTACACTGACATGATGGAGGAAGGAGAACATTGATGAGAAAAGCATCCAGGAGGCCTATAGTAACTGGAGGAGCTTGAGAGAGCAAGAACAATCTACAGGACAACTACTAGTCATACACCCAGCATATTTAGCCTTTGAGAGTGCAGTGGTTGAAAGCAATGAGATGTTTACCACAAGCTGTGTAGTAAACCTATAAGGTAGATGAAACCACAGTGGCAGGCCCATCTTTTGATCTACAAGCAATAAAAACAACAACCTGAAAATCACCTTAAATGCATCACTCCAATAGTGATAACATAATTTTATGGGAAGGATTTTTTTTTCAGGAGGACTTCTAGATAATGGAGAGCCTCAGAATAAAAATCCACAACACAATTTAAAGTTTTTTTTTAAACGGCTTTGTTTAGGTGTGTCAATATGTGACAAAAATGGACAACAAACTTAAGGAAGATATATATACACATAAGGCCCTGTAACCATATTGCCACTTTTCATGAGGACTTGTGTTTTCCTTCTTTAGCTACTGTCACAGTCGCAACCTGGCAGTGAATCCACAAGGAGGTAATACTGGCCTAGTCGGCGGCAGCGTGCCTGTGTATGACGAGATCATCCTCTCCACCTCTCTCATGAACAGCATACTTTCCTTTGATCAAATCTCTGGTGAGGTTCAACCTTAAGCCAAGTCTCCGGTTTAAGAAAGGTCGCTTGAACAGTAACTCTTTAGATCCTCCTCCTCAGGTATTCTGACCTGCCAGGCAGGTTGTGTGTTGGAGAACTTGTCCCTCTACCTGGAGGAGAGAGACTACATCATGCCACTGGATCTCGGAGCAAAGGGCAGCTGCCAGATCGGGGGCAACGTGGCGACCAACGCCGGCGGACTGCGGCTGCTCCGATACGGCTCCCTGCGCGGGACTGTGCTGGGCCTGGAAGTGGTGAGTGGATATGTGAGCCCACAAGAGACGCACTCGGGTTTCACTGTGTTTATTCTAACGAGAGAGAATCAAGTCGGTGGCTAACATCAGTCCAGCAGCTTCTACCCCCGTTCATTAAATAAAATGCAATAAAAAAAAGAAGAAACAAAACAGAATACAGAGTAAATGGCTCCCAATGAACAGTTGATAGGAGTTGTACAATTAAACACAGCTAAAAAGTACAACATTAAATATAATAACAGTTAAAAACAAATATAAAGCATAGCAAAATTACCCATGAAACACTGCATGTAACTACAATTGTCTAATATATTTTAACCCTTTCATGCATGAATTATGATCTTTTGTGTTAGGATTTTTCCCCCATTTTTTTTCATTTTCTTAAGGCATAAAAAAAGGAGAAAAAAAGTTTGTAAAATATATATATTAAAATAAATTTTTTTTAGGTGATCAATTGTAATTTTCTCCAAATACAAAGTTGTTATTTGAAAAATACATCAGTGGTATTGTTCTTTAGAGGTTATCTGATCATTTTTTTACCTGCAAGAGTCGTCTACAGTAGAAGGAGGGACAGAGTTGGTGGGCATGCTTTTTTGTCTGTCGGCCATATTGGATTTAAAAAAATTAATTTCTTGCATTTGCAGCTGATGGCCAGTAGTTGATGGTGTAGTTTATGATGCGTTAGTGTCATAAACTACACCAGATTTTTATGTTATAAAAATCTTGTGGATTTTTATAACATAAAAATCCACAAGATAAACAAATTCTGGCAAACCTAACAACTATAATATTGTTAAAATAAAACCCTTTTACAGATGTGGCTTTTATATCTGACACTGTTTGGGGTTTTTTTTGTGAGGATTGTGTAATATTTGACCCAAAGCTCAAATTTTTAACGCATGTCTTGTTTAGGTGCTGGCAGACGGTCAGGTGTTGGACTGTTTGTCTACGCTGCGGAAGGATAACACAGGATACGACCTCAAACAGCTGTTCATTGGCTCAGAGGGCACTTTGGGCGTCATCACTGCCGTCTCCATCCTTTGCCCTCGAAAGCCAAAATCCGTCAATGTTGTTTTCCTGGGTAGGAGCTTCTCCGCTTTCGTCTCCCGGGTGTAAAAACGACAGCGGTTTGTCAGAGTAGTGAGTGTTTCTGCTTTTCGTTGTAGGCTGTGAAACCTTTGACCAGCTGCTGAAAACCTTTCAGCTCTGCAAAGGCATGCTGGGAGAAATCCTGTCAGCCTTCGAGTTCCTGGATAGTGAGTGCATGAGGCTGCTGAACACACACCTGAAGCTGGCCAATCCTATCTCTGGTATGCACACACACATGCCAGTAGTTTATAAAAACGCATAACTCGCATTCTTTCATTCTTTCACGTCACAACCACTAGCTTCAGTGTATTTTATCGGGAATTTATGTGACATACCAACAGAAGGTAATGGATGCAGCTGCTGCTCGTCCAGTTGCCATGAACCTCTTGGCTATTTTTACTAGGAATGAAATCCTGACCCTGAACAGAGCGGAGTTTCTCTGGGCTGTTTTTGGTGGGGGGGAATCAAGAGGCAACAGGGTTCAATACATATAACAACAGATTTTGTCTTCATTAATTGTCCCTGTAATTATTGTGATAAACGATAAACCTTAATTTTGTAAAGAGCACTCAGCATTAGAGCAGGAAGATATTTAAAATATCGAAAATAAAACACAACAGTGCATAAATAACACACTTTTTTATGTGTGTAAAATTTACTATTTACATAATTTTATTTCCACTTTCATTTTAGTTCTACTACCAATTTGTGTTGAAGCACAGCATATAATTCCAGTCACATTTATTGAAGCTGGTGGTTGTAATATGACAAAATGTAATCAAAGTTCTGCTGGTGTGAATTCTTTTACAGTATATATGTTTTCTGCAGATTGCCCCTTTTACATCGTCATCGAAACATCTGGATCTGACTCGGACCACGACTCACAGAAGCTCCACAACTTTTTAGAGGAAGCGATGACGTTGTTATTAGTTACAGATGGAACTGTAGCAACCGAGGAATCAAAAATAAAGGTAAGGGGATATTCTTAATACTTCACATCTTCAAATTTATGGGTTCACCTGTTTAACCAAATGGGACATAAAATGATAAGGATGAACAATATTTTCATTGAGACTTTTATATCTTTGCATCGTAGAGCGGTTCTTCTGTCACTGGGCTATTAAAAGCACATCGGACGCCTACAGTCCTGCAGTGGGTGACTTGTGTTTTCATTCTAACCAACTCAAGACACTGTGGTCTGTTCTGAGTCACTGAGTAGAGAGTCAAAGCGAGCCCTGAAAATAGTCTCCAAACCACTGCAACACACCACTCAAAACTAATGAAGTAATCAAAGATTGTCTCGTCACAATCTTTGATCAGATTGTGATGAGACACAATCGCTGGTTTTTTTCAGTGCAGGAATCAGCTGAAAGACTTTTGTTTCAGGTGATTATGTTGACGTTCCTTCAAAATGTAACCATCGCAGTCGGTCCTTTTGAAATGGACAGAAATCAAGGAGCGACTGAAGTCGACCCACATTTGGCTTTTTGATGGGAAATTCAACATTTGAACTTTTTCCAGGCAGTACACTTTCAAATCTCTGTTTTTGTAATAATCAGAATAAAAGCTAAGATAGCATCAAGATAAAAACAAGCGAAGTTTTTATTTATTTATTTTTATGCCAACTAGTATGTTCATGTAAAACACATGTAAATAGTTATTAACCTCATGGGAGCTTCTTGTTTTGAACAATCATTTATATTGTCCGGATGAGAAAATATTTATTTCCTAACTTTATTCCCTGTCCCATATTGTGTTTCCATTCATGCCTTTATTCTTTGCCATCCCTTTCTTACTGCTTTCTTCTCTTCCTCCTTTCCAAATGTCATCCTTCCCTTCTTCATGTCTTGTCTTTCTTCCAGGTTTCATATTTAAAGCCAGAACACTGTACACATGTCTGCCATAAATTCACAGTTAATGCATTTCATATTTTAAAATGAATGAAAATGATAGAGAATTATGGCTAATAATGGTAATATTCTCAGGAGCCTCTTTCTTTTTTTATATTAATGAAAGTCGAGCCGTGTTTCCTCCTCCTGCTGCTGCTTTAGTTTTGAGAGCGTCAGAGCTGAATGGCTTATTCAGACTTTCCATTTCCACCTCTCCAGACGCTGTGGTCAATGCGCGAACGCGTCACCGAGGCGCTGACTCACGACGGCTTCACCTACAAGTACGACATCTCCCTCCCGGTGGAGCGGATCTACCAGCTGGTGACGGACATGAGGCAGCATCTGGGAAAGCGAGCCAGGAGCGTGGTGGGATACGGACACGTCGGTAAGACCGCAGGACGGGAGGATGAGTCGGGAGGTTTTCCGTTCCTGTTCTCACCCTTCCTCTCACTTTCCCCTTGTAGGTGATGGCAACCTCCACCTTAATGTCACGTCTCCTGCAAAGGATCCCGCCCTGCTGGCGTCCATCGAGCCGTTCGTCTACGAATGGACGGCCAAGTTTCAGGGCAGCATCAGCGCAGAACACGGACTGGGCCTTAAAAAGAGGAATTACATCTATTACAGTAAATCAAGGCCAGCTGTGGCCGTCATGGGTAAAATGAAGACGTTGCTGGACCCCAAAGGAATCCTGAACCCGTATAAGACTTTACCAGATGATCTAAAGTGATTTTAGATGGAAATATTCCAGAAGCCTTCCTTCACAGCTTATTGTCTGCAATCTTCTTCGTACGATTGTAATTCAGAGCTGCCACCTTTGCACTAAAGCAACAATGAGATCTTTTTGGTAAAATTGTTGCAGTCTAACATTCACTTTGACTTGCTTAGGTGTAGCTTTTAAAAAGGACAGGACAGACCTTTCAGTGTGGCTCAGAAAGAAAAGAAGTTGTTAATTATGCATGTTAGTGAAACCTTTTGGCTTCCACTAGGGGGCCGTCATGATGCACCAGAGTAGAGCGATCAGCATCGATAACATCCTATAGGTTTGTGTTTGCTTCAGATTGAAGTGGAATGAAACGGAGCAAAGCTTAGACACTAATATTGTAATAATCGGTTAATCATCAAGCAAGAACGCAGTAAATGTTTTATTACATGTAAAAAAAAAAGACAAAGCAGTATTTCTCTTCATAGCAAAGCTTATTCCTGTGTGAGCTTATTCCTTTGTACACCTAGGCAAAGTTTTAGTTTTGAACCAGTAATATAAATAAGTGTCCAATGAATATGGAGCATTTTCTTTTCCATCCAGTTACTTAGTTGGCTTCTGCTGCGTCGCATTATTGAAGAGACTCGAGTGAAAAATCAGCTGCTGTCATCTGGATGACAGAAAAAGGAAAAAGTAGCTCAACACCAGCAGATCCTGTCTATTCCTTTCTGCTTGCGTTTCACACATTTAATCAAGTATGCAAGGCAGAGAGTGTGTGTTTCATTGTCCTAATGTAAAATATTAGATATTACTACTTGCCTACAGTTTAGTCAGACGGTCAGACGTTTCTGTACCTTCCATATGGACATCTACATTATTTTGGGGCTTTTAATGGTTTTTGATTTGACAACTTCATTGTAGAGAATAAAAGGGGCTGGAGCACTGATTTGGATTTAGTTTTCTGCAATCAACACGGTCAAATGTATACATACAGGTTCAGATATAAATATACAAGAAATGTAATTATCACACTATTAATATGTCCTGTGCCACTGCTTTGAGTGGTGATTCAGGCACATTGTGCCTGTAATAAGTTTGACATGTTTAATGCAACATGTAAGTTTTCGAACATGGCAAGGTGGTCAAGGCATTAAAAAACAACTGAAATATTTCACTTCTAATACAGCAGGCATCAGCTAGAAGCTTTTCTTTTTAAATAAAACCTTACATGGAAGAATGTTTTTTTCAGGAAACTAGATTATGCACGGGGGCTGCACAGTGGTGCAGTTGGTAGAGCTGTTGCCTTGCAGCAAGAAGGTTCTGGGTTCAATTCCCAGCCCCGGCCTTTCTGCATGGAGTTTGCATGTTCTCCCTGTGCATGCGTGGGTTTTCTCCAGGTACTCCAATTTCCTCCCACAGTCCAAAAACATGACTGTCAGGTTAATTGGTCTGTCTAGATCAGCCCTAGGTGTGAGTGTGTGTGTGCATGTTGTCCTGCGACAGACTGGTGACCTGTCCAGGATGACCCTGCCTCTCGCCCAGAACGCCAGCTGGAGATAGACACCAGCAACTCCCGACCCCATTAAGGGACAACGGTGCAAGAAAATGGATGGATGGATGGATAGATTATGCACATAATCTGAAGTCTGTTTGCTATGAACTCTTATTCACTCATCACAAGTCCCTATTGCGACACTGACCAATATTATAAATGGCTTTTTTATGCTAAATATATACATGTTTGTGGAAAATGTTTTTTTAGATAATTCATATACCAGGTTAAAACAGAAATCAGAGTTTCACATTTGACCACCACCTTCTTGTGAAAAATATTTGGTTGAGTTCCTGTATAGACCTGGATTTTTAAGCATCATTCAAAAATGTTTTATATAATTAAGAAGCCAACTGTTAGCCTGCTTCATCCAATCTAAAACCAGTAAACCCTTGAACTGATTATAAACTATAAAATGCTTCAAAGTATATGCATGTATTCATATGAATCCTGTTCCTGGCAAAGGATTGCATAAGTTTATCTAATTTTTGTTTTTAATAACCAGTGACGTTTGTTGCAAACTCAATCTACCACAGAACAATTAAAACAATTAAAAGCCTCAAATTAATATTATATTCTTCCCAATTGAGAATGTAATCCAAACTTCAAACAGCGTAGTGTTCTCCTCTCTTTATACTCGCCCGCATCCTGTTTCATCCCATTTCTCAATATCAAAAAGTCAAACGTTCTTCTGTATTTTGCAACAAAGTATTTCCTACTTGGTAGTGACAGTAGTTACAGTCCAATAGCATTAATGCCTATATATGTTCACATCATTGTCGTCGTACAACAGTCTTACGTAAATCCTCAGTAGTGTGGGTAACAGTGGAGGTTCAATACATAAATATCATTTTTAAAACGGGACTAAAAAGGTTTGATTCTATTGGCTCTTCTCCTTTAGCAAGTGAACATGTCGAGTATTCGTTGGCTTGTTCAGATCACGCCGAGTGAGTGGAGCAAAATCTGATTGTCTCTCAGCAGAATGCCACAATCACATGCCAAAGAAAATGCTTGGCTGGAGGTCAGACGCTGGACTCGGCATGTAGTGTTTGGTGTGTGTAGAAAGGCCGGACCCAGAGTCGTGTAAACCGTGCATTGAAGCGATATGATCCTGTACTATAATATGCCAACCCTTCACACTCTGTAACAGTCCGCGGCAGTAACTCGGGACGGGTACCACGGCTACGGCTGGTTTGTCCGAATGCGACGGCTCCAAATGTCTTCAAGTCGAACAGAGGGATGTCGGTGGAAGGCAACAACAGAGAAAGGAAGAGCAAGAGAAGGATAGAAGCTTTCCTGTCCGTCTCCATCCTTCGGATTGCCTCTCGTTTCAACAAGCTCCGAGTCCATCATGCAGGCGCCTCCGTCTCACGACTCCTTGCCCTTTTCCAGGCAGCTGTGGATCTTATCAAGGGTCTTCTTGATGCGCAGCGCTGTGAGTCTGGCAGAGGGGTTCTGGTACCAACACTCCTTCATCAGTTTAACCAGAGCAGAGAGCGTCTGAGGGAGACAAGCGACCGTTAGAGGAAACTCCACAATCGATGTCATCACTAAGAAACCTGCATCTAATAGTGCAGAAATGTCTCACATACATGAGAAAATAACAGATTGTGAGAGAAAATCCTAGTGCAAACCTGACACTAGTGTTAGCAGAGTCATGATTGCAAAGCCAGTAAAGCAACTTAAGAAAAACTAAACATAGAGCATTTAAAACAGAACTAAGTCATTGTAGTTTTGTGCTGTCTTACTAAAGTTACTTCCTTAAGTGCTCTTTAAAACATTTAAGCATCTTATTTTCTAATTTGTGTCTTTGTGACAATGTGAGTAAAAAAAAAAAAAGTTTTTCTTTTCCTTACCGGATCTGAAAACCAGCGATTAGGAATGAAAGGCCTCTGCTGCTCCACACACACCACTTTCCTCATGTCCTCAAAGCTGGGGTCGTTTGGCACCTGATCGTAAAAGGGAGGTCTGTACTCTTCGACGATACCTGCAGTCAACAAAAAATAAATAAATAAATAAAAATTGCAAAAACTATTCTAGTCTGTGCAGAAGCTGGAACGATTGCGTCACCATGGCAGCAGAGTTTCACACATGGCGCTCACCGTTGCTGTACGTGCGCCTCGCTATCTCCCACAGCACCAGTCCGAAGGCCCATATGTCGACCCTCTTGTAGGCGTCGAAGCAGTCGGTCTGAATGGTCTCATCCAGCACTTCGGGTGCCATGTAGCGTTTGGTGCCAACCTTGGGATTGTTGCCCACATCCAGCAGGTTGTCAGCCTGAGTGTGTGTCACAGCCAGACCTGCAAGTCACAAACAGGATCACAGCAAAAGAGCAGAAAGAAAAGGTAGAGCTATGTTAATTACACACAGTCTGCAAACCTGCAAGTTCCAATAAGGGTAGAATCTGTTGTATAAAGAAATGAATAAATTACAGGAGTAAAAACTAACCAAGGTCTGCAATGCAGCAGCGCAGCTCCTTGGTCACCAGGATGTTTTTGCTCTTCAGGTCTCGGTGTGCAATGGCCGGTTTGCCCTCGGTGCCAAAGATCTCGGTGTGCAGGTGAACCAGGCCGTTGGCGATCGATGCTGCCATTGCCAGGCCCTCTGACGTCTCCACGGCAACCCGCTGCAGGTAGTCGTACAGCGAGCCGTTTTCATGGTACTGAGTGATGAGCCACAGCTGAGTGCTGGAGTTTCGAGAAGTCATGTCGGACGCCATAAACCCTGGGAGAAACGAGCAAACCGAACTAAAAACTTTGAACACTCGATTCTTTCAACCGTCTGCTTTGGTTCGCTAGTTCACGTTTAACTCACCGAGAATGTTCTCGTGCCTTAGCAGCACGGTGTTGTAGATCTCCGTCTCCCTGAACCAAGATTTTTCGTCTCTGGAGGAGAAGATTTTCACGGCAACGTTCTCCCCTTGCCACTGACCGCGCCACACCTCTCCATATCGCCCCTTACCTGAAACACAGAGTATTTTTTTCTATTCAGGAACTATACTGGAAAGACGGCTGAACGGAAAAAGTGGAAAAGCAGCAACCAACACTCAATTTATTAGGTATGGCAAACTCAATTTGTCAATAGCTTAGTCCCCATATTTCCATATGGGGACTTTTTATGCGCATTTTGAAGAATCGTGTTAGAAAAGGTTGACGGAAAGAGCCAAAAAAAAAAGACAAAACGTTTCCACACTCACTTGAAGTGGTTAATGCTGTCCAAAGAATTTTTGATTACGACAATTTTCACATTTATACGTAGATATGTGGTTTCTACATTTTTCTACATGCATGTAACTACAAATAGTTGCATGCATTCATCTGCTTGGGGTGTGACGACACAATATGGATTTTCTGTCTAATTTCTAAATACTAATTAAACTGAATAATAACAAACTGCATATATAAATGTCATTTTTATTTCTAAAAAATGACAAGTAAAATTAGAGTATGTTGTAGTTTTTTGGTCGCTTTTGTCAAAATGACGTACAACAAAAGGTACCAGAGGCACAAACGTAAAAACTTTAACATATCCTGGGTGAGTCGCTTCAAACCAGTAGTAGGAAACACGGCTAATTTGAAACATGGCTGATCAGAGAAGTCCAAGTCCACTTACCAACACACTCCACCAGGCTGATCTGCCTGGCAACAGTTCTCTGGACGAGGAAGGGAAGACCGGAACCACTGCCTGAAGTGCACGAGTGATCCAAAAGGTCCTGCAGGAGAAAAGACGAGCAGATGCTCAAACTGAATCCTGAACTGAATTGTTTTATTAATCTGTACCACTCTTACAGCTAAAGTGCTGTCTCCCACATTGGAGGTGATGAGACCATCTCCCTGCTCCGTGTCAAACTCTTGCAGCCTCTGGAGTCGGCCACGGTGGAGCCTCCTGCAGGCCAGCACCGACCCCACGGACAGCAGGACCAGAACCACCACTGGGGCGAGCACAAAGAGAGCCAACGTCTCCACCCGATACCGAACCGGTTCCCCTTCCGGGGCTGTGGGAAAACAGAGGAAAAAGAAATAAAATAAAAAAAGGAGGATGCTTATGAGAACCTCCGTCATCCGGCAAGGCGCTGGTTCTGATTCTCGGTCCCGACTCCCTGCTGTCTGACCTGATATAAGAAGCGACATCAGGAAGCTCCTGGTGGTGTTTCCGTTGCACATGTGCTTGGAGCAGCAGTGGACGGCCTGGTGGAAGGACGGCGCCGTGAAGCACTGCAGTCGCTCCTTGAAACAGCCGTGCTCCAGCAGCACCTCGCCGCCGCTCACTTTGATGGACGAGAAGCACCGGGCGCCTCGACACTCTGGGGTCTGAGGACATTTGGAGCCTTCGCAAAGACACATCAGGTGTCCTTCTGTAAAAGACATGAGGTTTAGGTCCAACGCACGAAGAAGGGACTCAAATAATCAGAGGGAAAAACTTCTGCAGAAATAAATATTTTTATGTTTTAGGACACCTAAGCAGAAGGCATCACATCTTCACCTGACGTTACAGGAAAAGGGTCTTGGAAATATCTTGCAGTTTTCACATAAACTATCAAATATCATTGTAGCCCTGGCTGACTGGTTAGGTTGATCACAACTCTGTGAGATGCCCAATGATTTGGGATGTTGGGACATCATCTCAGATACTTTTCAGAATTGTACTTGTGGAAAAAAAAATCTGGAACAGTTTTGTTTTTCTTTGTGTTGCTCCATCACATAAAATCCCACTAAAATGCACTCAAGTTAGCAGGTGTAACATGACAAAATGTTAAAGCCCTTCAGTTTGGCTACATTTGCACACTAATGCATAAAAACCTGCACAGGTTAATGAAGATGTAAACGAGCACCTGAGTCCTCAGCCGACGCCTGTGGAGCCTGCAGGAGGAGCAGCAGAAGGACGTGGAAACTGCCAAGATCCATGTTTCCCTACGCTAACAAACAGATGAAGAGATGCCAGAGATGGTGAGAGGTCAATGAGGACAGACGCAGTGTGCATAATGTCATTTACCACCCTCTGTTTTCTGATGATCATGGATTCAGACAGAAAGAAAAGGACAGTTTAGAATTTTAACAAACTTTCAGGGGCTCACAGAAAACACAAATCTCTAATTGATTAGACGAAGGGTAACATGAGGTCTGGCAGCCAAGGGCTGAATAGCCTGAGATATGAGTCCATTTAAGTATCAAACGACTAGGACTGTTAGAGAAGAAAATAAAAATGTAAGTTTGTCCTCTTCAAAATAAGATGTGAAGAGTCATGTTTTTAGATTTTGATTTAGAAATTGTGGGACAGACGAATGGGATGCAGCAAATTCAGGTGAGAGTATAAACTTAGAAAGCTGTGCTAAGGTTCTGCAATAAGTTATTTAAGTATCACAGATATATTTATTTATTATTTTGATCTTGTCACAAAAAAAAGAATACCTGCTAAACTTGAAACAGATTCTGAATGCTTCCTGCCCAGAGCCAGCAAGTTTATTTCAATTTTCATTTTTACTACCTCAACCTACAATAACCCAGCTTCATGTACAGGAAAACGTTTGCTGCCTTTATAGTGGGGATTTTAGCAAAAATCCTAACTAATAACTTCAAAAGAAACAAACAGAACACTAAAAATATACATAGCATGTGTCTGATTGAAGACAAAACTAATAAACTCTTTACAAATCAAATACTGTTTTAGTGAATGTTTTTAAGTACCAACGGGCATAAATAAGTAGAAATAATCAACAAATGTGATGCATGAGCACATACTTGATTAACTGCACATGCCTAAATTTCAGGATATAACCAAGTTAATGTAAGCTTAAATATTTTATTTTTTAATTTTATTTTAGCTGCTCTCAATAAATATATTCTCAAGTAACATCACCCTTTTGCTAATTAAAGGGTAAATTACAAATCAATTAGCCAACATGTATTCTAATAATTATGTATTGTTCATACCAGCAACTCCCGACCCGCTAAGGGACAAGGGTGCAAGAAAATGGATGGATGGATGGATGTATTGTTCATTCCAGTGCAATAAATGGAAACATTTTTGAAATGTTCAACTACTAGAAGTACCATTTCTTAACTTTTAACCAATACATTCGATAGTGGCATAATTTTACGGTTTCCTTCGCATTAATTGTTTTGGCGCAGTAATTAGTTTAAAAAATGTTTATAACTTACTTACTTCCGGTCTGGGCTAAGCCCCCCAGTGTTTACAGAATCTAGCATCGCGCCTGCATCAAATCTCAAAACAAAAACGACTCAAATTGAACAGCTTTACCTCAAAGTATCACATTAACGCAGTTGAGCCGCTGATAAAGACGCTGCTCGCTGCACAGATTGGCTTTGACCAACTTTAACAGATTCTCCGCAGTCAAGACTAGCACAGAAGACGAAGGTTTCCCCTTGGAAGCGAGTAGCTTAAATCCAATGACGACACCTTTAGAGACGGATAAAAAAAAACGCCACCAGGATGTTTTTGACGGTAAAATTCAATATTTTAACAGCGGCCTGCTGGTACGCGGGAGCCGTTCACAGACTGGTTTATTGTCCGTCCACAGCCGCCTGAGAGGCGCCAGTCGGACAGGCTGTTAGCCCAGCGAGCTAAGCTACCTCTGGAGCACAGGGCTAACTCTGACAGCCGGGGACAGGAATGGTTAGAATAACACAACCACATACCTGGCAGAGGCGCGCCCGCTATCTAACTCATTCTGGGAGCTCAGTGTGTCCACATAACCAGGCTCAAACATTCAGAGCGACGTTATGCGCAGCGTAAAGCAGGACTCCAGCCCCCCCACTGGCCGTTTGCGTCTCCAGACGTCACCGAAACATTAGCATCGAGAAGCATTGTGGGGCAGCAGAGTCCTCCGACTGAAGACAAGCTGAAGTTGATCATATCAGCTCAGTTAAAAGCTATGTTTGCTGTGCCTGCCTGGATGTAATGAGTCATTCTGTTCTCGTGGATTCGGATCGTTTTTGACTAAAAAAAGAGCCGATTTCTTCCCCTCTCCAAAGGCTTAGCATCCGCTACAAACTCCAACCTGCTCTGACTTTAGGTATGAAGTTAAGAAGCGTCCATACGTGCATTTGCAGTTTTGCAAAGCCACATGCGACAAATAACACACAAGCTCAAGCTGAAATGTTTCAGTTATGTTCATAGTTCACCACCTGAACTGGAATCTGGCATCTGAACGCTGAGCGTTGTGAGATAATGACAATGATTTAACTTCTTAGTTTGATATGTCATTATGGATCACATCTATATTGATGCTTTTGTATTTGTTTTGGATGTATTATGTCTAACTTTATGTCTCTGCTTTTTAATTGACAGAGATGAATAATGTTTTGACCTGAATTGAATTAACAGCATTAATAAGTTATATATCCTATTTAATGAAAAAGGTCAGTCTTACGATCAGAATATTTACTGAATTAAAATAATATGAAACTAGATTCATATTCTGGGGGTTGATAAATGACACTAAACTATTTTTATATTAAACAAAAATACTATGCACACTGAACTCCTTCTCTAGAAGGAGCCCTGGCGTTTGTGATACATGATATAAAAGCGTTGCACTGATAATGTGAGAGGTGAGCAATAATTTCAATCTATTCTGTATTTAGAAACAGGGTACAGATTTCCATAAAACACTCAACTCTTGGTGGAGGGTCTAAGCATCAGCTCCATTTCCTTCCTCCTCCGTGAAAGAAAAGTTTAATTCTGTTAAACTAAAACCCTTTGTAATGCTAAATGCTAAATCTCCACTCTCTTACCGCTTCCTTTACATACATTGCTCCATCTTCCTCTCCGGCGACAAACACTGTCTCCACCATCCACACTGAGCTAAAGTCATGCCTGAATGCTGAGATCAGGGCTTAGAAGAACCACATCTTTTTGCGCCTGTCTTCTTCCCCTGATGCTTTGATCGCTCCCTTTGCTCACTTTGAAGCTTCCAGAGCCTCTCCTAACACCAGACCCACCCAGCTGAACAGCCTCACTACATCACTAAAAAGAATAATAGTTGGCTCCCTGTGAAAGCTGCATGCCTGGACAACGTCTCCGGCTCTGTCCTCGAAGACACCCCACGCCCGCTGCAATAGGTAAGATTAAAATGCTCTGCATATTTCTCTCTGGAAAGATTAAAGCTATAATTGTACTTGAAATATGCCATTATTCTCCCCCTTTCCAAACGCATCTTCAGCGTTAGCAGCTATAATTGCATGGTGGCACTTAAAAGCACAAATCTCAATGTGTAGAGACAAAAATGTAACTACGTATATGTACGTCCATATATAATAGTATACTCAAAACATGAAATTCGGTCTTCAAAGAAGCAGAACATTTTATCAATCCAACAAATTGTACACCATGTAAATTTCACCATGTAGATTTAACTACTCACATTTAAGTCTAAAAGGGTCCGAGGTTAGAAAAACAGCAGCAAACTGGTTTTAACGTTTCTTCATCCCTAAATCAGATTACTTATGTGTAGTGGAGGAGTGTTGGGTATGATTCACTGTTACAGCTTAAGGCAAAAAGCTGTGACCTGTCCTGTAGTTCCAGCTACATGAACACTGTTGCATTTTGCCTCATGTGGGTGAGCCTTTACTCGCTAATGCGTAAAACGCTGCTTCACAATGACTAAAACCTCGAGGAGCAATTCCTAGTTGACTACTTTATTGAACAGCACAGATGAGGCTAAGACAGCAGCAAAAGTCACTGGAGTTTGCCAGGATGTAAAACGCTGCACTTTGAGTTAAGATCCAATAGATTCTCTCATCTCCATCTGAGTCAGTAATCACTCATCTTGTGATTCACCAACGTATTTGTGCTGACGCGATGCACCGGGTCAGATTTAGCTCTAATTGTTGCACAACGCTTGCACGACACTGTAAATCAATGAGACAATGGTGAATAATTTATGTAAGAATTTTACATTCAAGTATTAGTATTAGTTGATTAAATTGTTGACGCGCAATCAGACCTGGTTTGAATGGGAAGTCTTCAGTTTAGCCTATAAACTACTATAGTCCTTCTGACCCCCTTTATTTGATCAAAACTTGGTTTTCTGGTTTGTTTTTTACTGTTAATATTTTTATGTTCTTTCATACCTCTATTGATCATAACTTGTAGAGTATGAACCAATGATAAATTAAATTGGCTGTATGCTGATGTGCTATATGCTAAATGATCTATAAAATAATTATATCAATGTTTCCTGAGCATAGGAGAGGAATAGATTACAGTTATTCACTGATCAGAGTTCTGTGTGTAATAAATTAATTCAAGTAGTAAACTTTTTAAGTTTGCCATTGTTAGAGGTAATTTATTGTAAAGTAGAACATAAAAATAGAGTTAGGTGAAACATCTCTAAATTGACTTAAGCTATTCACAGATTTCTGAGGTTTCTATTTTTTAACAAATTTGCATAAATATCACAAATGTTTTGTCACATTGCCGTAATGAGGCATTTGTATGTAGAATTTTGAGGAAAGAGAACAATTTAATACAATTTGAAAGAAGGTTTAAATTTACATTCTACACATTTTCAATTAATTTACACAAGACACTTCAGTTCCAATGGTATCAATGACATCAACAGTTATGACGTAAAATCAACCAGGGATGTCCCAGGAAAGACACACCTCCATGCATGGAGGAAACCAAGGGTCTCCATACAAAGACATGGGCCTACACAAACAATGGATCACAGAAACATGAATGTTAATGCAGTTAGGTGTCCCGATGAACACAGAAGCCATCCAAACAGAGGCCCTTACGCCAACCCAGGTTACGCAAACCTGGGTTATGCAAACTCAGGTTATGCAAACTCAGGTTACCCAAATCTAGGTCACTATACAAACCCAGGTTTTGCTAACACTGGTCACTAAGGAAATGCAAGGCTTTACACAAATCTAGGAAGTCAGAAAGGATACAGACCTCGACGCAAATAAAATTGGTAACTCCTAAAACAATGGAGTTGGTAGCATTGTTGCCTTGCAATAAAAAGGTCCTGGATTCAGGTCCCATCCTAAGTCTTGAACCCAGGACCTTCTGCATGGAGTCTTCCTGTTCTCCCTGATTATGTGTGTGTTCTCTCCAGGTACTCTGGTTTCCTCCTACAGTCCAAAAATATGACTGTTATGTTAATTGATCTTTCTAAGTGGTTCTTAGGTATGAATATTTCATAAAAGTGTCACAATGCAATAGTTTTTTTTAAAAATATAACTCTAACCGGTATTTGGTCCCCATAATGCCCATTGGTCTTCAGAAGGTTAGTAAATATATTCAAGAGATGCATGTAGAACAGCTAAACAAGTACATGCAAACACAAACGCACGCATCTACGCACAGTCTCACACACACACACACACACACACACACACACACACACACACACACACACACACACACACACACACACAC
>CAEGAF010034022.1:0-13316 GCA_903067075.1 Micropoecilia bifurca | reverse complement strand
ATTCAGTCCAACTTTATAACAGTCACAAAATGTCACCAAAATCACTCTGTCCCTCTAAAACCTTTCAGAAAATCGCAGTGTATTGAATTGTATCATTTGCTGAATATCCTGATATATATCGTATCGTGGGCAAAATATCGTGTATCATATTGTATTACTACAGCCCTAGCTAGGAGGTCGAGGTTTACTGTTGATCTGTTTCACAAATATAACAAACTGCTGTGGTTCAACAGACGGTTTTACAAAATAAAATGGAATATTAGAGAAAAGACCTCAAAATTAATGAAGCTACAAGAATAAAGTCAATATTACCAGAATAAAGTCGTACGAGAAAAAGTTGAAATAATATGAGAATAAAGTAGTTGTATTATGGGAATAGTCATAATGACTGTATTTTGGTAATATTTACTTTATTTTGTGGAAATATTATGACCTCCCATATTATTCCAGCTTTATTCTCACAATACTGACTTATCTTTATCTCCACTTTATTCTCATTTTATGACTTTATTGTTGAAATATTATGACTTCGTGTATTATGACGTCTTCTTTGTTGTTTGTGCCAGTAGTAACATCCGGTTGTTGATCACATGGCTGCAAAAAAAAGCCTTTCCGTTGCAGTTACACCAACTTCGATACATCTTTAAATCAAAAACAGTTTCCCCCCCAAATCGGCTTGTTTATATTAAACATATAATTCTAATTTATGCGACTTTACAGTGAATGTGAGAGGAGATCTCAGGTTTCACCTCTAACGATTTTTGTCCTTCCATCTTCTAAACCATCACTCTTATCCTGCCCTACTTTGACCTTTGCCCTATTTTTATTTTTCCCATGTCGCTCTCCGTTATTACAGTCCAGCTGGTTCTGCAGTGATGACAGGACTTGGACCAGAACCCAGAAGGCAGCAGGAGCCACAACACACCTGAGCAGGTAACACGAAGGTCAGAGCGAAGACCAAAGAAATAAAACGTTTAGATTTGAAAAAACCTAATTTCTCTATTTCAGTGAAGTTTTTCTCACTTTTTGATTCCTCTCCCTTTCACAAACTGAACATAAATCCATCAAACTTAAACTGCGATTGAGTGAAAACTGTAAAATTAATAAAAACCTTAAATCAGTCAAATAAAAACCAAATTTCCATCAGCCGTTTAAACTTTGAACCAGGATTTAATGGAAATGTGGGAAATTCTTTTACTTCCTTCACCAAAATCCCATCAATCTTCATCTTATCTTCTACACATGTTGCTAAATATCACCACCAATACGGAGAGCCGAAAGAGACAAAATGAAAATCTACATCATTAAATTATTAATTAAATGTGCCGTGAAATAAATGTTTAATATAAATATTTAGATAATTAAAAAATTACTACATTTGTAAATCATCTATTAATCTCTGATCTGTTGAGTTCCACTTTAATTAAACATATATTTATTTCATGGTATTTCATCTAATCATAAATTTTTTTTGTTTAATTTTTTCCCTTTTGGCGCTCCGTACACCAACATCGCTCCACTTTTTTCATGAGCCACACATTTTAACTGATTTATTTGTATGTTTTTTAAAGGTAAGAAAATAATTTATAAACTTTAAATGATGAAAAAAAGGCTGAATAGTAACAATTAAACAGTCAAATTACTTGGGATTATCTAACAACATCCACTTTTCCTTTGTTCTTTAAATCCACAAGCTTAAAAACAGAAAGCAATTTGCAATTTCAGCAACAATATTTTGGAAGTAAATCTAAGATTAGATGTTAATTTAAAGAGATTTGATTTTCTCAAAGTTTGAAGTGATTTTCTTGAAACCTACTAACCTAAAAGCGCCAGAGATGCCATAACATCAAACCATTCAAACAAGAAAAGGTCACGCGAAGGTCTCTGACCTTCTGCAGGAAGCAGAAATAAAGGAAAACAAAACACACCTGAGAGACCAGCAGGTGGGGAATTACAAGCCGTGGAGTTTGAGAAAGAGATTTATGTTGAGGAGATGCTTTGTAAATCTGAGGGGCAGAACAAACAACGAGCAGCTCGGCTTCACCTGCAGGTCAGGAGGTTTCCTCCAGACACGAAGCCCAACATCAGCAGGTTTCAATGTTAGATGACAAACCAACACAGAGCAGCTTATCGGCATGAAGCAGAAGGAAAACATCAGGTTTCTACTAATAAAACCCAAAGAGTGTTGCATGTTTTCACCTTCCTGAGTCGAGATTCTGCAGAATCAGCTTTTAATGCAGCTTATCTAACTTTAGGTGAACTTAAAGTTTAATCATCTAATGTTATCTACATGGTTTTGCATATATTTCTGATACATTTCTTGCACAAATTGCAAAAGTTTGCCTTTATATTTATATAGATTTCTCTTTTTTAATCTTATTCCATATTAATTATTTTTCTTGTATTGTTACTTCATAGTTTATCAGCTGGTTTCTGTTTGTGACCTAATATGTATCGTAATTTTGTTCTCTAGTTCATCTCTAATGTTTTGCTGAATGACAACGATAATCTGGATTACCTCTAAATCTTAAAGCATTATTGTCTAGTTTTTAGTGCAAATATCTTAATATTTAACTAACTCAAAAGTGACCGTTCAGTAAAATTTGAATCCTTGTTTGGTTTGAGAATCCTTGTAAGATGTCGCTCTGCTAAAACTCTGTTGGAGGAAACGCCATAAGGGCAAGTCTTCATGTGGATCGATGTTTATAAATGTTTTTATTTTTACTTTTAATAAGGTTTTAATCTTTTAAATCTTTTTCAAAATCTCTGTCTCTTTCTGTTTTTATTTTTATTTTAATTGTGTAAAGCATTTTGAAATGCCTTGCTGCTGAAATGTGCTATACAAATAAAATTTGATTGATTGAAAATGTGTAAACTTGTTTAAGTTAATAATTAATTAACACTGATAAAGTATTAGATTGGGAAAATGTCTCACTGTAACTGAAACAAACCTGCTAGCACTTCTTCATTAAGGGATTATGTACCTAATCTTCTACATTTTGCCACATGTATGTTAATTTTGTCTTATTCCAAGTGTATTCAGATATTCAAACTGGAAACCAGACAGAAACACTTGGTCAGATGTAGAGTTTCTGCAGGGCGGCGTGTTGCCGGGTTTTGTCACCTGGGTGGTTTTATCGCTGAGGCCTCTGAGCAGCTGAGCGACGACGTGGACGGCGGCTCTCCTCACCTCGGCCTCCCGCTCCGTTTTAATCAGCGCAGTCAGACACGAGCTCAGCTGCAGGCAAGCAAACAAAAAAACATTAAATACTCAGAAAGAGGCAGGAAACAAAGAGTCTACAACACAACCTCTGAATTCACAGCATAAAAAGTATCAGACTATAAACTCCTGATGCTGCCAGTGTGAGAAGGATGACAGGTTATGAATGAGCTTCCTGTTCGTCCAGCTGACACTGAAGCTCATTCAGCGCCGCCGTCGGAGCCGCACACCTCAGCAGAGGCGCTCGAGTCCCACAGTTTGTGTTGGAAAACTATTTTTATGTCTCAATAACATTTAATCTGCAGCAGATTTTTCCTCAGAGGGACACGGTGTTTCCAAAAGCTGGGGTGAGGACCGCAATTTGGTCACGACTCGACATGTTTGGGGTCTTGAGCAGAAAAATCTGCACTGCAAAAATACAAAAATCTTTTAAAATATCCTAGGAAGTTATTATTCACTGCAGAAACACAAAATCTTACCAAGTGTTTTTGTCCAGTTTCTAGTCCAGAGACCTTGAAATAAGACAAAACTAACTTACAAGTAACTTTTCAGCAAGATATTGGAAATCGTTTCAAATAAATAATTACTGAATTTTGACTTAAAAATGCTACCTCCACTGGCAGATAAATCTCTTATGACAAGACAGTTTCCCATGTTATAAATAAAATAATCTGCCAATGAAACTAGTATTTTTAATCAATTAAGGAATTATTGACACAAAGTGAGTTACTTCTAGAAACTAAACAAATACACCTGGTAAGATTTTGTTTTTTTGCATTGTTGCCTTTAAAATAACATTTCTTGCATTTTAGTAACTTTTCACTCCCTTGTGAACAATAATTTTTTTAGTTGAATTATATTTTGACATGTATAGCAGAGTTTTACTCAGACTAGGCCAAAAATATACAATACAATCTGCTAATCTTGAACAAATACAGAAAATAAAGCAGATTTTTATGAGACCATTGGAAAAGCTTGATTGAACTCTAACTGTCCAGCACCTCTTGGGCCAGCGGGCCCAGAGCGTAGTCCAGTCTCTGGCTGAGCTCCCCCAGGTTGGACAGGCTGCTGGCCCGGACGCTCGGGTCCGGATCCCTGGCTCCCTGCAGGAAGACGCTGAGCAGAGGGCGGCCCAGGTGCGGCGCCAGATCACCTGGAGGGGCGAGACGTTTTCAAACCAGATCCCACTACACACTTCAAAGGTTGCATCTGATTTGGCTTTGGATCGTTTTCTTTCTTTTCGGCTTTTTTATATGCTGTATGGATTTATTAAGGCATAAATTAGTTTAATTTGATGAGTACGGCAGACATAAATACTACCTGCATGCTTTGAGTCAAGTCGTTTAAATTGTTGCTGTGTTTTGAAGTAGAGCTGAACAATATGGCTGAAAAACGTGTGACAAAAGCATTTTATACGAGTAAATATCAAAAATGGAGAAGTTTGTTATAAATATCTGAATATAGCCAAACTGTGACATTATCTCTTTATTGACAGTTTTTACTTTATGCTCCCGTTTTTCATATTTAAGCAGTTATGAAGAACAGCAGCAACTTTAAACTGCTGCTGCGAAAGTTACTCCACAAGTTGTTGCTAGGTAACCAAAGAGTGAGTGAGTTGCTAGGTAACCAAAGAGTGAGTGAGTTGCTAGGCAACCAAAGAGTGAGTGAGTCGCTAGGTAACCAAAGAGTGAGTGAGTCGCTAGGTAACCAAAGAGTGAGTGAGTTAGTTGCTAGGTAACCAAAGAGTGAGTGAGTTGCTAGGTAACCAAAGAGTGAGTGAGTCGCTAGGTAACCAAAGTGTGAGAGAGTCGCTAGGTAACCAAAGAGTGACTGAGTTGCTAGGTAACCAAAGAGTGACTGAGTTGCTAGGTAACCAAAGAGTGAGTGAGTTGGTAGGTAACCAAAGAGTGAGTGAGTTGGTAAATTCCACCAACCTTTTGTATCTTAACTGACTGTGACGTTGAGCAGCTAATCTCTAATCCCACCATGTTTTGCCATCTAAATGGAGGATTAATTTAGTGTTAATTACTACTTACACTTTTAATGATTGTTTCTTTGTTTTGTATTTGTGTAATGATTGTATTTTGTGTGGTTAAGTCATTTTAACCTTTGTTTGCTTTTGGCCAGACAAATTGATATTGACCACATGTCTGTTGCGATATCAATCAGTGATTATCCAGCCCTTCTGTATGTTGAATATTTATGAATTACTCGGTATAATCTGTTTATTTTTTTCGCAGTCCGTTTGATAGCAGTGAGAAGATGAAGCCGCTGTCCGTTAGCAAGCAGTCGGTGTCGAGCAGGAAGGGTTCAGTTTACAGCTGGACGGCACCAAACACGCCTTCATTCACGGAAAAATACTTTATAGTGAGTACAACAAACTACAAACTACATGGGAACATTAAAATATATTTAATACTGTTAAGAAACATGGCATGTGATAATTTATTTCACATTCCTTCATGAATTATTATAAACCGTCAGCTTCACCAATCAAACTCAACTCAGCAGGCGGGACTAGGAGAAATCCTGACGTCTGATTGGCTGCTTCAAACAGCAACTAAAGACAATTTCCAAGTTTGCTATTTCATGTTAAAAATTAGCTTTAAAATAAAATCGATATATTTGAGACACATACAATACTATATAAAATTTCCATTTTTAAAAATTTATTACATATTTAAATTATTTCACACACTATTTTTATTGCAATTTGGCACTCTCCTCTCTCCACACACATAAAGTTACTAATTAGTCTGTCATGAACTGGAAATATTTAATATATCTAAAATATCATACAGTCAGTTTTCTTTCTCTTGGATCCAAAGTGTTTAGTTTTTTAAAATTCATATTGTTGAATTTGTTTCAGCTAGTGAAGCAGTTCTTTCTTCCCTGTCTAACTAATATTTACACGGAGGGGAAGCTAAACATTTACCTCCTGTGGATCAACTCTGTGTGAGAGTGAGCTGGTTATTTTCAGTCGATGGTTCGTGAGCTGCAGGATCAGGAAGGTTCCTTCCCGTCTCTGGTGGCTAAAAGTCGCTCCAGCAGAGGAGGCGTGTCGCTGCTCAGCTACCTGTCCGACCCGTCGCACACCTGCGCCACATCAGGCCCTCAGAGTCCGTTCCTTCCCAGGTAGGCTTCAAGTAAAGAGCGATCTTCAATGTAATAAAGTTTTAAAGAGGACCTGTTATGAAAAATTCTGATTTTACACGCTTCCATTTGGGTTTTTAGTTCTCCTAAAAACAGACCAAGTGTTTGTTTTTTAAGTTTTGTGGCAATAAGTCAATAAGTCGTTTCAAAAACCTCCTGATTAAGCCTCATTCAAAGGGGACAGCTGCGTTACCTACACAGTAAAAATGCCAGTGTTGAATTAACACCCAAAAGTGTCTATATGTGTCCAAATCAGCAGGTGTTAAAGTAACACTTTTGAAAGTGTTAAATGATTGACACCCATTTTTTTGCTAAATTAACTTTGGTCTATATACTGAAATGAGTTTAAGAAAAGTTAAACTTTCCATTTCTGTGTATTGTTTGGAATATTTTCCACTGGATTTGATTGATTGACACCTTGTGGGTCAATTATTTACTTTTTTAACACCACATTGTGTTTAGTGATCAACACTACACTGGTGTTACTTTTAATATATTTTAACACTAACACCGTTGTGAATGTTAATGTGACTCTGTAGTGTTGAATTTAACACCAGCTGACTTAGACACATGTAGACACTTTTGGGTGTTAATTCAACGCTGGTATTTTTACTGTGTAGCAACCCCAGCAGAGTTCCACCCGTTTCCTAGCGACCCCAGCAGAATCCTGCCTGTTACCTAGTGACCCCAGCAGAATTCTGCCTGTCACCTAGCAACCCCAGCAGAGTTCCACCCGATACCTAGCAACCCCAGCAGAATTCTGCCTGTTACCTAGCAACCCCAGCAGAGTTCCACCCGATACCTAGCGACCCNCCCCAGCAGAGTTCCACCCGTTACCTAGCGACCCCAGCAGAATTCTGCCTGTTACCTAGCAACCCCAGCAGAGTTCCACCCGTTACCTAGCGACCCCAGCAGAATTCTGCCTGTTACCTAGCAACCCCAGCAGAGTTCCGCGGGGGTTTCTAGAGTTTTCTGAGATTAAAACAACCTTTTGGTGTAAAAATCTTCCTTCAGTCTCATTCGCGCTCACAGCTACCCGTCGACCAGCCTGGCAGGAAGTCAGATTCAGCTTTCCTTTGAAGAGGAAGAGGAGCAGCGCATCGAGGGAAAGGTGGACGAAGAGGAGTGGGGAGGCGTGTCGGAAACCTCATCAGCAGGAACAATTAAAACGACGGCTCATCTGGCCTTACCCAGGTGAGGAGGGAAGGGATTTACACTGCAAAAACACAAAATCTTAGTATTTGTCTAGTTTCTAGTATAAATATCTGTTATAGTGATTTTTTACCATGGAAATTGTTCCATAAAATAAAATTCTGTAATTGAAATGCATCTTTCCACCATCCCCATTATATAACTACATTTGAGTCTTTTCAGTTGTATTTGCCTTCTCGTTTTACAAATCTGCTTTAAATATAAAGAATGCGCTTTGTACATTTTAAAATGTTGTACTTAATTATGTAGTTTCAATAAGTTTAACTGTATAAATGTTCACAGTTAAGTGATGCTGCGAGTCTAGTGCTGCAATGCTAGTGCTGCGATGCTAGCTCTGTGAAGCTAGCTCTGTTTAGCTAGTGCTGTGAATGTTTGTGCAGGTCCAGCACTCCAGACATCCTGAGGAAGAATCCATCAGGAGAAACTGACACCGAGATGCAAAGTGCTGCTCTGCAGCAGCGAGGACAACAGGTAGGTGGCGCTGCAACTCCTTCAGATCAGCACCATGGTTTACTGGAGAGATAGAAAAAGGGGTAAATTGGAGCTAAGAAACTGACATTTTCTCGAAAACCTGGAAATTTTGAAAAGTCAAAAATTTGGTAGGAAAAACATTCTAGAAAAAATATGGAATCCTTTTAGTTTCAAAAGTAAAAAGAAAAACATTTAGATGAAGCTCAGATAGAAAATTTCTGAGTTTTATCCAGGAAATGTTCAACTTTTCAAATTCATAAATTCTTGAGATTAGCATCAAGAATGTTTAACACACATTTTCCTTTTCTTTTGTCTCTTGCAGGAATCCTCCAGCATCCCAGCTGTTTCTGAAGCTCCGTCCTCTCCATCCTCTCCATCCTCTCCGCCCTCTCTGTCCTCTCCGCCCTCTCTGTCCTCTCCGTCCTCTCTGTCCTCTCCGCCCTCTCTGTCCTCTCCGTCCTCTCTGTCCTCTCCGCCCTCTCTGTCCTCTCCATCCTCTCCGCCGGTCCGATCCGGACTGACCGGCGCCCAGAGGAGATCACAGACCGTCCGGCTGGCCGTCCTGATGGCAGAGCTGGAGAAATCGTTTGGCGGTCAGAGCGACGCTGAAAAGGAGCGGAGAGCTTTGGAGCATCAGATTCAGCACCTGGGAACCATCCTGAAGGTAACAGAACATCAGCGCTGAACGATCCGGACCAGAACCGGACCTGACGTTCTGCTTCCTCCTGCAGAACGATCTCTCCCTGCTCCGCAGCTCCGCATCAGAGGAAACGCTGGCCGTCGAGGAAGTCCTGGGCAGCTTCGACTTCCTGTCCAACGACTTCAACGCAGATGATGACACTTCCTGTTTGGGCAGCGTGAGGCTAAAAGACAGCGGGTGAGTTTACAGACGGACAAAATGTAAAGTAAAACGCAACTTTTTATCTGGCTGGAGCTGAAATCAGCAGGTTGAGAAGAAACGTTAGAGAAAACAAACTTAGTTGGAAGCTTCACATTGAATATATTAGAAATAAAACAGCAAAAACTTACAAAATAACAGGTTTAATAAAGGTGTATTATCTGCTCTTTATTTGTCATATTGCTCAGAAATATGGGGAAATATAAAGAAAAACAATTAACAGATTAGTTAGATTATAAAATAGTAATAGGGTTTTTAATAAACAACCTTTATTAAAAAGTTGTTTAAGAAAGGTTGTTTATTAAACAAACTTTAATATTAACCTATTAATATTATTATATTAATAGGTTAATATGGTGAACCTATTAAATTGAAATAGATTTTATTTATAAAAATACTGGAAATCGTGTAAAAAGCATTAAATAAAAGTTTTCCCATTGGAATCCAGAAAAGATTTCAGTTGAGAGTAAATATTATTTGATATTAAAGTAAAATCTAGTTGCGTTTAAGTTATCGGCGTGAAACATAAACCTGTCACAATTAATCAATTAACTGCATTTAAATTAAAAGAATCTCAATAATTAAGTAATTTAATTAATAATTAATTATATATTTATGTTACATTATTATGCCACTATATTAACCTGAAATGGTCTCAAAAGAACAATGTTATGTTATGTTATGTTATCGTTTATCACAAATACTTGCAGGACGATTTATCATCCAGCAAAATGTGGCTTGAAACTCAATTAAATGATCTCAAATTATGTCTTAAATTGTTAAATTTTAAACGTTTACACAGTTATCCAATTCAAAAATACTTTATTGATCTCAAAGGAAATGAAATTATGAAAATGTAGCTGAATTTACCTGCAGCTGGTTCTGAATGTTTCCGTTTCCCGTTTTAGCATCAGTTCGTTCCAGCAGAGCAACCAGAAGAGTCTGGGCCTCCTGTCTGCAGGCAGCCAATCGGATTCAGAGGACCAGCTGGTCCTTGCCCCACTGACTTCTGGGAACTGGGGTCTGGACCAGGCGCTGGAGACGCACCTGGACATCTGCTGCATCTTGCTGCAGGTACGGGATGCTAATCCTGTCGCATTAGTCAAATTAAAGATCAAATTAACCACCATATGAACATCAACAATTCAAAACTAAAGAGCATCACACATACGGAGAGCTGATCCTGCCAAAACTGGCAATAAATATGGAAATAAATACATTTTATTAATGTACCAAATATGGCATGCAGTAAGTAATTTCCAAATGTTTGTTAACAGTAATTAATATAAATTGTTTTATCATTTTCAGCAGTATTCATTTAAAATATTACTTCAATTTTATTTTATTTTTCTTTCAAATTTTTTCAAATGCATTTATTTACTGTCATATTTTATTTGATTATTTCCAGAAATTCAATACTGTTGTCAAAAAGTGAAAAGATAAATAATAAAAGAAAACTAATAAACAATAAGACTGGAAATAAAATAGAAAAATGGAAAGAGATGTTAATTTATATTTATGTAATCAAATACGTTGGGGGATTTCTTTTTCTTGGATTCAATATTTGGTACATAAATTGCTTGATAAAGTTATACATATATTTATTAGTAATTTTGTTAGGATTGGGCCTCCATACACAATCAGATGCAGACAAAAAATATATAAAAAAACTGTTGTGTTTAATACCACAAAACATTTTTATTATTTTTGATCACTGGTTCTGTTAAATTTTGCAGATAATTGAATGAAAACGACATACAGGACAGTAGCCCAAATTTTCAGCCAATAACTGATGGTTTATTTCCAGATGATGAAAACGAGCGACTTCAGTCTGTCCCGGCGGGAGCTGCTGCAGGAAATGTCCAACCAGTCGGCGGTTCTGGACAGAGTCAGCGGTTTGCTGCTGGAGAAGAGCGACAGCATCACAGCGAGAGACGGTCAGTGGACACAGAATCATCCTGCTCACTGCGTTCATCTAACCTGACTACAGGAAACTCACATTTCACATGTTTTTATTCTGACATTTGATCCCATAAAAAAGGACCAAAACGTTTTAGGTAATAAGTGCATGTTTTTTTTGGTGTCGTTTCAAGAACCTTCAGATCAAGTCACATTTGCGCCGTTACCTAGCAACCTCATCTGAGCCCAGCACGTTACCTAGCAACACAAGCAGAGCTCCAGCATGTTTGGTCAACTGGTTTAATCATTGTATGCACTGGAAGTGACAAATGTTTGGTCGACTTACCATCCAGCAGGGCTGAAATAAATGTTTGTCAGTCAATATCAATAACGATTGATTAGTTTTTATGTTTAAATGTCTGAAATCCAGCCAACCTGGTGGCACGACATTTACTGTTTTATCTACTTTTCACCCAACTCCACTGTTTTTTATTCTAAGCAGTTAGGAGGAAAAACCTGAAACTGCTGCTGCACAAGTTACTCAACAGGTTGTTGCTAGGTAACCAAAGAGCGAGTGAGTGAGTTGATGCCTCCAACTTATTTTTTTTAGCCGGCTGAACGGTTGAGAAGATAATCCTGCTCCTACGTGTCCCAGAATGCTGTGCGGTTCGGTGAATATGTTATCAGATGTATTATCTATTGATAGTAAATATAGGGAAATATATTTTGTCATTTTATTGTCCAGCCCTATCATCCAGAGAACTCTTGGTGCATTCTAGTTGGCTGTGCAGGAGGCTCCACTTCTGCTTTTCAAAGATGTACGGTGGAATAATTTGGTATCTGGCTGAAAATGGCTGCCATTTTCAGCCACGTTGTGGGAGGCGTGGCCAGCAGCAGAATATTTGGATGTTAAGTGATGAGACGCAGTGAAACAGCTCAAAATAGGCAGAGTGTTTTAACTAAAACTCTGAGGTGTGAGAATCCTTGTTAAACAGTGTTTTAACTTAAACTCTGAGGTGTGAGAATCCTTGTTAAACAGTGTTTTAACTAAAACTCTGAGGTGTGAGAATCCTTGTTAAACAGTGTTTTAACTAAAACTCTGAGGTGTGAGAATCCTTGTTAAACAGTGTTTTAACTAAAAGTCTGAGGTGTGAGAATTCTTGTTGAACAGTGTTTTAACTAAAACTCTGAGGTGTGAGAATCCTTTTTAAACAGTGTTTTAACTAAAAGTCTGAGGTGAGAGAATCCTTGTTAAACAGTGTTTTAACTTAAACTCTGAGGTGTGAGAATCCCTGATAAACAGCATTTTGACAAAAATCTCTTTAATGTTTTGAGATCAATGTCTTTAAATGTTTTTATTTTTACTTTGAATAATGTTTTTATCTTATCCTTTTAAATCTTTTTTCGAAATCTCTGTTTCTGTTTTTATTTTCATTTTAAATTGTGTAAAGCCCTTTGAAATGCCTTGCTGCTGAAATGTTCTATACAAATAAAATTTGATTGATTGATTTGATTGAGCTGAGCAGATTAAAATCTCCGTATCTCAGGATGATTTAGTGCAGAATCTCTAGGGAACCTGTCTGTGTGACCCTGCCCTGACCTCAGGCTGTCTGTCCTGTCCAGTCCTGCCCAAGGCCCAGCGGTCCAGAGGCCTCCTGCTGTTCTGGCAGGATTGTGTGAACGCCAGCGGCTCTCCGTTCTGCTGCAGCGTGGAAACCTTCTCCAGGACGCTGAAGCAGCGCTACACTCACAAAGTGAAGGCCAGGCTGCCTGGACAGTCGGAGAGAGGTACAAACCTGGAGAACCGACCTGGTGGCCTGCTGGGTTCGTTTTGTGAATTCCTCCCTGTGTCGTCAGTGTTTTCCAGGCTCCTGCAGCAGCTGCAGGCCCCCTGCAGGCTGCCGCCCGCCTGCCGGCCCGTCTGCAGCCCGGAGAGGGTCACCCTGTTCCAGCTCTCCGTTTATCTGAAGCGCTGGAGCTTCCAGGACCTGGGGGAGCACATCTCACGCCTGTCCAGAGAAGGTACAGCTTCACCCTCTGAACACGGGTTGAAATCGTTTAAAACGCTTCAGTTTCAAGCTCCGCCCAGAAACGCCCCTTAAATGTCCCACTGACTACATGTCTCACATTAGCAGCTTGGCTCCTATGGCTAAACACTGTATTTTTTCGTTCGAGTGACTCTCTGCAGAGGATTTCTGAGTCGATTAGTTTCTGCCGGATTTTCACAAAATATCAGCCACGATATGGACAGGAGAACCAACAAGTTCATGTCATCTTTTTTGGACGACATCAAGGTGTTTGAGCTGCGATGCCTCCAACATTGTGGCGTCACAGCTAAATGCTATCGGTTGATGAGGAAAACAGCAGATCCTCAGCATAAATATAACTGTGGACAAGATCACTGACGCCTGTTGTTTTTGCAAGGCTGTGTAAGTCGGACATTCATGGTTTTGAGGCTGATAT